>OY992878.1:150665681-150805681 GCA_963921405.1 Cepaea hortensis | reverse complement strand
AAGAGAATTGAAATATTTTTATTTTGTCGCATTTCCGACATAAAATGACGCGCCCTGTTATCCATATTACTATTCCCTTTTCCGTCTTGGGAACATTTACTCAGTGTCCTAGCTTCAAGCAGAAGACAGCGCAATCAGTCTCATGTCCAGCTATGTATCTGTGACCCACAGGAATGTGTTGTGGTTTGTTTCTGTTCTGTTAGTGCCGACTCCTCTATCAGTTTACGACTCGGTTCTGGGGTTTATGTCATACTAGAATTGGACTACCAGCAATGTAATGGCACCTTACCGTCCTTGCAGACGAAAGTATGTGAATTGGAACTACAGCTAGAATTCCAGAGCACAATGCCTGAGCATTAAATCAGAAAACATGTGTTGCCCATGCAGCCTGACCCCTCTCTCGACCTTGCCTTGTTATCTCCAGAGGAAAGGAAAACCATTACGTTGGGAACAAGGTAGGCTGCAGATGCTGGCGGCTCAGCATCAAATCTCCAAGAGGAGAAGGTGGGTGGCGGCCAGGCCCTCACATCCGAGAGATCTGACTTAGAGACATTCAGCCATATCCCTCAGCTGAGTGCCTTATACCAAGTGTCTGGACCGGTATGAGTGTGTACATCTGTCATCGTAAGTGTCTGGATCCATAAAAGCGTGTACTACCGTCAAACTCCTCGCCTGACATTGTCTACAGTGCGGATTCCGCAACCAGCGAGAATCGGCTTGCCGGAGATATTGCTCGTCAATGTTGCGAACAAATCTCCCGACTGAATAAGTAAAGACATGATAACTGAATAAGTAAAGAAACGATAAAAGTAGTGGTATTTCAACACAAATACATGCGTCTTTTTAACCCTGTTATATAACCATAATCGGACGGAATAAAATGATCTGGACAGTTTTATCTTCACCAGAATAATAAAAACCCCATGAGAAACCAATCACATGAGGCTCTTGCTTCGGGTATCAGGACTGGTTGAGATTCACAGGTAGTTGTGTTTGGATGTTCGCATACGTCCATTTTCAAGGTGCCACATATATTCAACAAACTTAATATTATCATGCAGAAGGGCATTTGTAGAACGCCGCTCTCATCAAAGTGCCTTGATCTCCTGCCATTTCCTCCAACCTCATGCACCCGCATGCCCCCTTATACCCCCCGTCCCAATGTCCCCTCATGCACCCTCATGCCCCCTCATGCGCCATCATACACTTTCATGCCTCCTCATGACCCCTCATGCCTTTGGTGTTTGCAATATTCTCTACGCATCTTCTGCTGGTGGACCCCTGTCTCTGATTCCAGGAACAATGCCTCCCTCGCGGTTGTCCTCAAGCCACTGCGACAATTAACTTGGCCAAAGCACTTCAGTTCCTGAAACCTGCTACTATTTATGCGCCATGTTTCTTTGATGTTCGGTGTCTGGTAGAAGGTCTGTATTTGTCTTCCACTTGGGCAACTATATTCCAAGAATCGTCATGCAGTACAGTTCTATACTGAAATAGCTAACAGAAACAGTAAGAACAAAATATGAACATCATCTTGGAGAAAGCACTGATAATGACCACCGCAAGAGAACCGTAAAATACCAGTGCCATAGAAAACCAGCTATTAAAACAATCGAAACATTTTAAATATGTAAGAGAGCAATGAGTGAATCAACGAAAATGAGTTGAATCGATATGCATTGCTAGAACACAATAACAAGTGATAAAATGAACATTGCTGAGAAAGCCTTCGTCAGCACATAATCTAACACTGATAAACTACATGAAAAAAATTACATGAAATAAGGAGCTGCCTTGTTATGGACTCGACGTGTGTGTAAGACAAATCTCGTGTGTAGGTAGGAAAAACATGCCAAATACATAAGACGCATGATATCTTCTCATGGAAGAATCGCAGCAGAATATTTCTTAGATGATTCACAATACATTCAATTATTAGATGTTATAAAAATTGCAGCACATGAAAAATAAACAGTAAAGTGTTATTAGATAGATGTTATCCAAATTGCAGAACAAGCAAATAATAAAGTAAAGAATGCGTCACTTTTTCCCAGTTTAGGTATTGTGCACGTACTTAATAGCTCCATAGTTTTCTGTACTAATCACACAAAGTGTGGTGTGGTCAGAATCACGTCACACTCTTAATTTCCAGAAGATTTTCTTCGTATCTACTTTAAATTAATGCCAGATAAACATTTCCTGCCTTGTTGAGGACTCAAACATGTCTCCACAAGGCTGGCAGGCAAGAGCACGCACGCAGTAAATAATATAAAGATCGCTGTTCAGCGCAGTCTTCCAGTTAACACTATGCTAGCAATATCTTAATTTTACACTAACGACAAACAAAGAAACATGTCTGTCCCTATTGTTTTAAAAGCCTTCTTGATCTCTTTCGCCAATCTAGTTTTCAGAATATTTTAATAGCGTTTGATGTGACCAAATTTCCCGGTCGTTACAACTTCTAATTCCACAAGCAGTGCCCTTTCGTATCGAATTGTCTAGAACTTCATTAGCCAAGTTTCACCTGAGAAACTCCAACTTCCCCCTCCCTCTTCCACCCAGCCCATTTTGAAAACCCATATTTCAAAAGACGCAATTTTATTATTCATATTTGCAGCCAATATCGATGAATGCATTGCACACAACAATGTTGAAAAACAAAAATAGCATTTGATGGTTAATCTATTTCATTTTCTCTTAAATGTGTTTATCTGTGTATCAATAAATTTGTTAATCCCTGAGATTTTTTAACCACGAACAATAGTTAGCCCAGCATTTCCCGAAAGCAACGATAACCACTTCCCTCATCGAGTCGTTGACGAAGTGGTAGAGCGTAACAATGTTACAGATGCTTGTTGACATTTGGTTTGCACATAACAGAAATAGAAATTGCATCGCAGTCACCCCCAGTATTTTTATTTAGCTGTTTGTGATATTTTGGCAAGTTTACAGCCAGTAGTTTGCCATTACATTCCAGCGCTTGACGATGGCACTGGATTGTGTTATTCCGCGTAATTGTGCAATGTCTTGTTGTTGTAAGACAATTTTCTCTCGGGGATTCTCTTACTCTCGTTTCCGTTCTTCTTATCCTTTCTATGAGTGTTAATTTATGTCTGCGGATTTATATTATGTCAATGCCACTAGCCGGTCTCTCTGGCCGAGGGGTTACAACACTTTCTCCGTAATCCCGTTTATCACGCAGAGTCTCGTAGCGGGCGAGAACTGGGAGCGGTTCAACCCCCGCTGGTGACTTGCGGGATACTGAGCCGGCCGCTCAGAAAGCAATGGCAAACTACTGAGCGTAATCTTGCCAAGAAATCAACATACAGTTGAAAGATGCTGATGTTGACAGCGATGTCCTGTAAAGGATATGAAAAAAAAAACAAAAAAAAAAAACAAACAATGCCACTAGAATTCAAATTAACTTCAATTCAGCTATAAATGCAGCATTATTAACTTCTGTGTGTACAGCGTGTTGATGTTTTCTCTGTTGGTTTTACTCCTTTAATTAGCTAGCAAATGACATTTTTATATTTGCAATTTATGTATTTTTTACTGCTAGCATTTTAGCTGAACAATAATAAAACTATACGCGTTGTAAATGTTAAATCATGTACTTCGGTAGAGTGGAAGCATGCAGAAGGATAATGCTAATTATTTGAGCTTGCATATTTCTCAACACATAGAAAGTACTAGAGACCCAAGTGAAGCAAAGAATCGTAATACTGTAACATCCCCTGTCTGTCGTAAGGGGCACCATGGAGGGATGCTGTGCTGCTGACTACTTCATCCCGTAAAAAGCTTCAGCCGGAAAATGCAGTATAACATTAACATATACAACGTGTTTGTAAAGTCTCACTACACTTTGTATGCAGAACACATTTGAAAAATGAAGTACATGATGTCATTAAAAAATGTGATCCACAGTCCATCGTGAAGCAATACGCAACGAATGGCTGTCGACTGCTGGTGTAATTATTTGCACTTCAAACACAATGGTTATCAACGGAAGACATAATGTTTTTGTTTTTTTCAAATGTGTTCTACATACAAAGTGTATTCATACTTTACAAACACCCGGTATATAGCAACGGCTTGGTATGAGTTGGCTAGGAGATTAAACTTCCTTGGGAGATTAACGAAAGAAAGAAAGAAAGAAAGAAATAAGAAGAAGAAGAAGAAGAAGAAGAAGAAGAAGAAGAAGAAGAAGAAGAAGAAGAAGAAGAAGAAGAAGAAGAAGAAGAAGAAGAAGAAGAAGAACGAACGAACGAACGAACGAACGAACGAACGAACGAACGAACGAACGAACGAACGAACAAACTTTATTTTAAAAGGGTAACAAATTGGGCACGCAGGCCCGTCTTACATTCGGCCCTTTCAGTCACTCATCTTTCATTCATCAAATGTGCATGTTACATTAACATAAGGGGAAAAAACATTGTCAAATGTATTTTGTAAGCATAAACAATGCATATTACGCATGATACATTCACATGAGAAACAAAAAAAAACATTGTCAAATGAAAGTTGTAAACATAAACAGTGCATATTGCAATAGAAGAAGAAGAAGAAGAAGAAGAAGAAGAAGAAGAAGAAGAAGAAGAAGAAGAAGAAGAAGAAGAAGAAGAAGAAGAAGAAGAAGAAGAAGAAGAAGAAGAAGAAGAAGAAGAAGAAGAAGAAGAAGAAGAAGAAGAAGAAGAAGAAGAAGAAGAAAAACAAAAAGGGAAAACAAAACTCAACAACAACAACAATAAATGAAGAAGAGGAAGATAAAGAAAAAAATGTATGTTTATTTTATTTTCGTTTGTTGATTCGTGAATGTGATTACACGCTGGTTTTATTTCGTTTTTCTGATAGAGACTGCAGTTATTTGTGTTATATCTCTATACGGTGGAGGTTAGGCTAATCGATGATGTGCCTGCCTCAGAGTACGCTGTTCGTTCCCCGCATAGGGCTGGACGGTTCTTCAAGAATCATCGATACCAAATAATATTACATTGTTCCCTGATTTCTTGGGTAGTTAGTTGCATATTCTGTTCATGACGTCTCAGTCAATCTTCGCAGTTTTTTGACTGCTGTCATTTCTTCAGTTTGCCATTCCTTTCTGAACGACATATAACTCATACCTTAGTTTAGTTTAGTTTAGTCGATGGATCAACATCACGGCTCACGGGTGTAACCCATAAGTGCTCCGTTCTCCTCCTAACTCAAACCTGAGTCTGGAGGGTCTCAGCTCAGTGCACGAACTCCGTAGCACCGGCGAGGATCCTGAAATACTTTGGGTAGATTTTTAACTCGAAATTTTGCCTGGGCAGCGCCTTTAGGCTACTCTTTTTCGATTTCCAACTGCCAAGGGATTTTTTACGTACGCAACAATACACACTGGCGTCCGATCTCACTACCCAGAGACCAAGGGAAATTTTATTACTAGAAGTCCACGTGAAATAAATCCCGATCCTCACCTTGGCATGAACCGGGGACCTCCAGAACTCGAAGCGGACATCATACCTCGAGACCACGCAACACCCGTTGCTCTCATACCTCATACCTCATACCATCTCATACCTCATATTCATACCTTTGTATGTGAAACCAACACATGGCGGTATGCTTCTAAATCGCCCGCAGCTGTGTTTCTAACTCAGTATGCAGGATTGCGAGTTGCATACATAACTCCATCGCCAAAGAGCGGGCCTCTTGGGTAAACCGGGAGAAAACCAGAATGTCCAGTGTGCAAGTTGTAAACAAAGAGAAGGTCATAATGATACAGCCTTGGCATAATTAATATGAATGAAAACCTGCCCGCGGGTAAGTTGCCTTGGATGGAATCTGTCTAGAGAAAGCAAACTTTATAGAAATGTATGCCGAAGTCCGACACATTGATCTTCAGAGGTACCTAACAAAGTGTGAGGCACTACAATCGGAAGAGGAACTCAGAAGAAGAATATATCTCTATAGCCAGCTAGGACTTTATTGGCAGAAAACGATACCATGGTTACGTCAGGGTGTTTATATCATGCAGTAAGAGCAATGGAACGTCACAAGGGAAGGCAAAGCTTACTGAAAAAAATTGCTTGAATACAGTTAATAGACACTCGATTAGAAAAGAGAGAAGATAAGACATGTTGTCACTAGAAATAATACAACCAGCATTGCATGCATTGAATTTACAGTGACGGAAACAAAAAGAGTGGTTAGGACATTGAGTGATAATGACGGTTACTTTAAATTTCGGAAAATAAAAATACATGTACTGAATAAAAGACATCGATATTTTATATTCCGTGCATACAATACATGCAACAATTTAACATAGCTCAGAGAAAACGCGACTAAGCATATACATACATACATACACACATATGCACACATACAAACATACATGCATACAAACAAACAAACATACAAGAATACATACATACACACATCCATCCATCTATCCATACAAACATACATACCTGCATAGTTACATAGATACATTATACATGCATACACACATGCACATATACATACATGTACATACACACATACATACAAACAAACATACAAGAATACATACATATAAACATCCATCCATCTATCCATCCAAACATACATACCTGCATAGTTACATAGATACATTATACATGCATACACACATGCACATATACATATATGCGCTGGGGAATATTCCCTGGGCAGTAGGATTGCACAGAACGTAACATAATTTGGAGCTGTTCCTATTACAGGCTGTTTGAGGTTAGAAGAAAGGTTTTGGCGGAATCTCAAACTGTCACGTCCCAGTTTGAATCTAGCCTGTCTGTTAGGGCGTGAACTCCATCAGCGAGGGGTATCAAGGAATCTAGGATAACAGGCAAACATTCTCGCTCAGTAGATTAGATTGAAGGAATGTTTGAAGATATAAAGTTGGGGGAGACATGAGCGTGAGATTTGTGACTTGGGAAATAGGCCGTATGACGCAAGACTGGAGTTATAGCAATTTTTTCCGACACACCTTCGGAGGATTATGTCAATGTGCGCGCTTATTTATAAAAGAATGTGTTTGTATTTTAGCAGTTTATTTGAATGCAGTTGTGAATTCGCGCGTGTAATCGGCCTGGTTGCCTTCTTTGTCTCTCGGGTGTCCCACAGTGAAACATATTCTTTTAATAATCTTATGCTATATCAATCAAAGTACCATCTCTTGTATATGATTTCATATCTTTCACAGGAGGTCCGCATGACCTCGTTCTTAAACATCTGGTGTGATTATGCCGAGATAGCGGGTTAAACCCCTACACCGGTCAGTTGGACTAAAATTTTGACATCTCGTTCTTAATTTGGGGACGGAAATTACAAGTACCTCTGAAGTCGGTATGGAGTCGCCTGATGACGAGGGACACTGGTAAAAGGGAAAGCTAATCCACACGCAAACATTAGTCTAGGGCTACAAGAAATAGTAGCACATGTATGAACTACGCGTAAGTTCAAAGCGAGGGAGCACCAAAAGAAATATATATCACATATAATTCATCACTGTCGCTAATTCAGGTCTACCTGTTTTCAATATTTCTGTGTTTCCATTGTGATGAAACATCATTTCAGGAGGTATAATCACACGCCTATTTAAGTATCATGGCAACCAAAGATAGGGATCATATCATCATCAAGTGCCATATGAGAGCTGCCGTATGCGTTCATGTCTCTCCACAGATCTCGGTCTTTGGTGTTCCTCCATGTCACCGCCTGAATCCACCCAGCATCATTTCTCTTGGTCGACTTCTGCGTCTCTTTACCTCGATCTTTCCAGTCGTCACTATGTTCTCCAATGCCTCTCTTCTCCTCACATGACCAAAGAAAGCTGTTTGTCTCTTTATCATTGTTGCATCCTTTAAAAGTACTGGGGAGTTTTGACCATTATAGACCATAACTTTAGAAAGGGAAAATCCTAACTGCTCCTACAAATGGTAGAGGATGGGAAACACACCACGGTGTGACTAACGCAGCATTGGGGACAGAGTATCCACAGGAATAAGTGGACAACTCTGCAGCTGATCAGAGCAAGGCACTCAGTCGGAAATGGCTGTCAACGGCAGAGGTAAAATCCCCCATGTCGAAGGCAATGGGTAACCCCACATTATCTTGCTAAGATTTCGCGACTAGTCAAATATCAGGAATCAGATAGAGATGTTAAAATAATAACACAAAAGGCAGGAGGCGCTGTCATAACACTATACAATGTGTGGTGGTCAACGAAAATTAAACTTAACGTTAAACTTATAATATTTACCTATAACGTCAAATCATCACTACCGTGGGACGCAGAGGTGTTTCCAAGGCACCAGGGCCGGGTTATATACTGGCCAAGACCTATTAACGCGTCCTCGTCGAGCGTCCTGGGCAACAGGTCCCTTCGGGGTCCTGGCTAAAGTCAGTAGGATCGCCGAATTCTCCGAAGTCGGAGAGTGTCTGCCTGTACGGCGAGGAACCACCAGTCTGCACACAAATAAGCCAGACATGGGGCAACGGATACTGACGCAAACCTCAGGTCCTGTATGACATCACACTGATGTTGGACAACAGGATGCCTTTATCCGAACAGGACTTCGCGTTGGAGCTCGAGCCAACGAACACAAGCAAGCAATCACTATCAATCAATCAATCATGTGCCATGCCGGAAAGCGTGGGCGGTCATGTCTCGCCATTTCACTCGATCACCAGTGTCGTGGATCAGCTCAGTGTTCCTGTCTCGTCCATGCCATGTGGCCATGCCATCCAGGTATTTTTCTCTCGGTCTTCCTCTTGGTCTGTTCCCTTCGATCTTGCCAGTTGTCACTAAGTTCTCCAATCCATTTCTTCTCATAACATGTCCAACAAATTTTGACTGTCTACGTCTAATTTCTCTAATCAGTTTACGATGTTCATTTGTCTCCTGTAGTACTTGGTCATTGGTTTTTCTGTCTGTCCATGGTATTCTTTGCATTTTCCTCAGAAACCACATTTCTGGAGCCATCAGATGCTTTTCAGCTTGACTGCTCATTGTCCAAGTTTCACATTCATACAAAATAACAGGCTCTATGTATCCCCTCAACACTCTTTTTCTCGTTTCAATTGACATCTTTTTATTGGTCAGAATGTTTTTCATCTTGCTAAAGGCTACTTTCGCCATGGCGATTCTTGTTCTAATCTCTTCAAGGCATCTCCCATCAGATGTTATAACTGTTCCAAGATAATTGTACCGATTGACTTGTTGAAGAATATTTCCATTTACTTGTATATTACATTGTGGCACTTCTTTCTTCCTACTGACGACCACAACCTGAGTCTTTTTACAATTTAATTCTAACCCCAGTTGCTCACTGTGTACAACAACCGCATCTACTAATTGTTGCAGGTCCTGCGCATTGTCTGCAATTAATACTGTATCATCTGCATATCTAATGTTATTGATGTTTCGTCCTCCAATGCTGATTCCATTTATATCCTCTACATTTCTGAAAATATTATCACTGTATAGGGAAAAAAGATCTGGAGACATCACACATCCCTGCCTAACATCTCTCTTAATTGGCTGATACTGTCCCACTTCATTATCAATCCTTATTGCAGCTTGTTGTTTCCAATATATGTTTTTTATAAGTCTAATGTCTTTCCCATCAATTTGTAGATCTGCAAGCATATCCACCATGCTGACATGTCTAACTCTATCAAAAGCCTTTGTATAGTCAATAAAGCAAAGATGTATATCCTTGTTTACTTCTATAGCACATTCAATAACTGTTCGCAGCATATACACAGCATTTACTGTACCCTTTCCTTCTATAAACCCGCATTGTTCTTCCCCTGTTTCAGGTTGTATCTTCTTCCTCACTCTTTGCATGATAATTCTTAGCGAAATATTGGTGCCTGCTTTGGATAGAAATACAAATATGCTATCACCGACGTGTAGATCATGACGAGAATTAAACAAACACCAGTGAATCGGGAGTTGACGAAAAGACACTGACGCAATAAGAACACGCATTACGGAAACATGATAATATTCTAACTACAAAGTCTATGTTTACAACCCTCCAGGCCAACAAAATCGGGGGGAAAAAATTAGTTGCATATCCTTTACAGGAAGTGACAATCCTCTCCAGCACTTTTGGCTGTTTGTGATTTCTTGGCAACTTTACGTTTAGTAGTTTGCTATTGTTTTTGAAAAAAAACCGACGCTCATACCATGTTATGCAAACCAATGCAAGGCGGTCTGCTGTCAAATCGTCCGAAGCTGTGTTTTTACCGCGGTATGCGCTTCTGTAACCTCTTCGCCACGGAGCAGGCAAAGAAATCAAGGAGACCTAAAAGACGGAGAAAAAAACAACTTACAGAAGATGAATCATATGTGGAGGACACGGAGATAGCTGTGGGAGATATCACAAGATAGAACGGCTGGGTCTGAGTAGGCTGAGATCCTATATTCCAATGGAAGTTAATGGGTAGAGGAGGAAGAATAGTTTATTTGCCTTGTGGATTCCAGAGGAAGCGCTTTCTAATTACGCTTTTAAAACAGGTTTTATGAACATCCGAGGTCAGCATTATTTCTTACTTCTTAACTCGATTCAGTATGTTTCCTTTTCAATTTTAGCTCCACTTTGGTGATCATATCAGGTCAGTTTATCCTGCTATAATGCGCAGCATGCACACTTTATTTGATAAATTACGACAGTTAATTATATCTTTTTCACAATCACTAAAATGGAAATTCGAGGCTTCTGTCCTTAAATGTTGCGAAAACACATTCTTAGCATATAGTGGGGGGAAAAAGTTGAAAACTAACGACATTATACACGATCTGACGATCAAGGAAAATTAGCGCATAAACAAAAGCATATCTCAGAAACGGAATTAATTCGGCCATAGCTCTCAGATCTCAGTGTCTTACAGAGAAACGCGGTATAAGGCATGGTTTTTGGAAGAAGTGGCTGGAATCCACCACTGCGACAATGGATAGATGACATTAAATACACGCTGATCATGAACCAGGAAGAGTCAAGGGAACTGGCGAAGGATGGAGAGTCTTTCCGACAGCTTGTGATGAGAGCGACGATCCGCAACTGACTTGCCCGCTGATTTTGATTCTGCGCAGACAACGATCAATGTGTTGATTGCGCTATGCTAACGTCGTCTGTCCTGCCATGTGTTGAAGTATTTATGACCCATGGTGGACGCAAGTTCACGCACGTTCAAGCTGACGGGCACGTGACCGACCAGATCAACCAGCGTGCGCCGATCGAGCATCTAAAATATGTGCTTAAGACCATGACCTCAATATGCCAAATGCATGGAGACGTGGTTTTTTAGCTAGGAAACAATGATGGAAACATTAACACCATGTGTAAGGTAACCTTCATAGTGCTAGGTTCCTGGTTTTTAATGTTGTTTTACGCCTAGAAAGGATGCGTTAGCGAAGTTGATAGTTAACTGCGCTGGTAATGTCATGACAGTTAGTTCACAAATAAACATACATAGTATTGTTTGGCGCCCATAGAAGGCGAAGAATGAAGTAGAAATTAAAGGACGTACCAAACAACAGACAATTTGAAAGCTATAATTACCTACCAGGATTCGAACCTCTCACCTCCAAATGATGACGGTGCCTCTCTGCAGGAACAACTAGACACTCCCAGACACACTTAGGATTATCTACTTGGTAAAACGTCGAATTGCACGTGTTCCTGCAGAGAGGCGCTGTCGTCATTTGGAGGTGAGAGGTTCGAATCCCGATCGGTAACTATAGCTTTCTAATTTTATGTTGTCTAGGGCGTCCTCTAGTCTCTACTTCCTTCTACTCCTTCTATGAGCACCAAACAATACTATGTGTGTTTATTTGTGAACTAACTGTCTTAGTGGCCTCAAAGGGTTCCCCAATTGATTTTCTGGTAATGTCATGAGCACGACCGGACGCGGATTCTACGCCTGGTCTGGTCGCTTGCTAAAGTGAGAGAAAGACTGACCACTATATCTCAGTGCACCCAGGCCTACAAAATGTGATGAGAATATCACATAACAGAACCATAGCAAGACACTATTTCGGGGCTGTTTTATTTTTAAATTGTGTGCATCTATAATGTTTGATGTTCAACTGGCAATGGATGTTTAACGTAGACAATCTACATACTATTTTTCCTGTTTCCCGTCATTTATCGAGAATAATTGGAATATGCTACCGGTAATCAGAGAAGAATCGGGTTGGCATCTTCTAGTTCGGAATAAGAGAAGAACAGGAGGCATGGGCTCTGCTTTGTCAGGATCAGAGATGTACGCTAAATGTTTGCTACGATAGTATCAGGGGAGAGTATTACGTCTTGAGGGTTATTATTATGGGAAAATGCTCATGACAATTCGTACATGATCTATGGTTATTAATACAGGCTATTCCCACATGGCCGGTCTCTCTGGCTGTGGGGTTACAACACTTTCTCTCTGTAATCCCGTTTATCACGCAGAATCTCGCAGCGGAGCGAGAACTGAGGTGGTTCGACACCCGCTCGTGACTTGCGGATACTGAGCCGGCCGCTCAGAAAGCAATGGCAAACTACTGAGCGTAATCTTGCCAAGAGATCAACAGACAGCTGAAAGATGCTGCTGTTGACAGCTAAGTCCTGTAAAAGGATACGCAAAAAAAAAAAAAAAAAATTCCCACATGGCTTTTCGTAAAGAGTATTCTCACAAGGCGTTTTGTACTGTGTAATCTCACATAGCATTTCATACAGGGTTATCTTACATGGCGATACGTATAGGTATTCTCAGATGGCGATGTGTAAAGGGTATTCTCACATGGCGTTTCATATAGGGTATTCTCACATTGCGATATGTTCAGGGTATTCTCACACTGCGTTTCATTCAGGGTATTCTCATACAGCGAATGATGTAAGCATTTTTACTTGATGATACGTAAAGGGTATTTTTTTGTGAGAGCAACTTTCTGCAAAGGATCTCATATATCTTAGTGCTTCCATATTGACGTGGAAAGGTCTTAGGTTCATATCAGAATACGATCAGCGTTGCCAGTAGTGGGTTGTGCTCAATATTTAAAATTCAAATCCCGAAATAACCAAATTAATCGATCTCATATATGAACAGAACAGTACTAGAGTCCAAGTGCATAGTGGTTAGTATGCTTGCCTTCCGAGTCCCTTTTAGGATCGCTCTTCACTTTTGGCAGCATTTCTTCCCACTCAACACGGCATTGGTGTCGACTGAACTTCCAAATGTTGGTGTATGGTAGTATCAAAACAATGTTTTCCGAAGTGAATTTGAATAATGAAGACACAAACAATAGATTGCACGACTTATTGCCTGGCATATTTAGCTGCATCTCGTCAGGTACATACTGCAGAAATCACATAACGTAAAGTAACTAGATAAATCCTTCAAGCTGAAATGTACACATGTTCGCACAGTAATTTCATTTGTCTACCACGATCATTTGAATAGTTCCAGATATATATTCTGTCATGGCCATGTGATGTACGTATTTTTCCCCTCGTAATTGTTTCTTTGAAGTCACCCCCACCCCCTTCTCCCCTAGCCACCCCCCCCCCCCCTCATTTTTGTACGACTTGAGATTTATTGGATATGTTATGCCAGCACCACATTTCTATAGACCAATTGGCCACGATTAGTAATGTTTCAATATCTCGCCGTCTGTCTTCACGCCCTCTGACATTTTATGGTACTTATTTTAGGTTGGACCATTGTGGGACCCTAAGTTAATTAAGGAATCTACCTCGATGGAGATTCGAACCCGTGACCATCCAGCCGTCCCAGCGTGCTAGCTTTTTTCGCCAACGCCGGTTGTGCTCGGCTCCCGCACATGCTTATGCCGAACATTAAACAAACAAACCGTTAGATCTGTTACTCAATGAGGAAGAGATTGATGGAGCTTAGCCTCCAGTTGTGCCCACTCTGGCTATTGTTGACGGCTCCTCATCAAGTCACCGGTCAGCTTCAGTCTACCCATTCATAAATTAGGTCTCCAGCGTTGTCAAGCACGAAAACTATACATGATTGTTCTATTGGATACTCAGTTAGAGGAGGTCCGCCCTCTTCGCTGCGACAAAGATACTGTAAATTATATTGAAGCGTCAGATGTTATTTATTCATTGCTTGTTAATTATATGTTTTTCCGTATATCCTTTACAGGACATTGCAGTCAACACCAGAATTTTTCAGTTTCTGTTATTGTGGTTTAATAGGCTAGATTTCTATTATGCATGCAGTTGTTAATACACCAAAAGAACTGGAGATGCGCTGTTTGAGAATAATGTTAAGAATGTAGTGGACAAAGAAGAAAACAAAAGGTTGATTGCCTTGATTTCTGCATCATAGATAAGGCAGTACTTTGCTGTTGGTACTTTGGCCGTGTCCATAGTGTTATTTGGGTACACTCTATATACACTCCTGCACCCCAACTCCTAACAGCATTCTGTGTTGATCTATCTGTATAAACTCGGATCCACAGTTCCTGTGAGTATTATTCATCAAGGAAGGTGAGAGTGGCTATTCTTCGTTGACATACGAATAAGAAATCATGGACCATTTCGCAACCACAAAGTACGAAACGTCGAAATTGTTAAACTTAAATGTTACACAAAAGAAGTATTACAATTCCATGGGCAAAAAAAAAAAAAAAAAAAAAAAGAAGAAGAAAAGAAGAAAGAATACAAACATAAATTCTACAAGATCTTAACGTTGAATAAAACGCTCAAAAACAGTATCATAACTAGGAAACTTAAATGTATGCATTGGCTGCATAAAATGGTATTGTCGTTTAGACACAATATAAAATAACACAAAGTAATGCAGGTTTACAAAATATAATTATGACAAAAGATCGTTGTGGCTACTAGCCTTCATCAGCAAACAAATACAAACACAAAACACAACATATAATCACGGAGAAGACCCTCCGGTAACTACATTAAGGCATAATAACGGGATGAGAGAATAAAACGATAAAAAAAATGAGAACAGTGAAGAGAAAATGAAAATACGAAGAATTTTTTTTTTTTTTTGCTACTTATCTCAGAATTCCAGACTGTGATACTCGTTTAGAAAAAATACCAATGAAAGCCGCGGTTATTAGTAGATTAGGTAGAGGCTGACAAAGGCATGTTATGAGAAGAAATGAATTGTAGAACTTGTTGACAACTGGCAAGATCGAAGGGAAGAGACCAAGGGGAAGACCGAGAAGTAAATACCTGGATGGCTTGGCCACATGGCATGGTCGAGACAGGAACATGGAGCTGATCCACGACTCTGGTGATCGAGTGAAATGGCAGAACATGACCGCCCACGCTTACCGGCATGGCACATGATGGATGGATGACAAACGCTGTGGTCGTTATATGCCATTTATTACGGCCTGAGAATCAAAATACATGATGCAGGAACGCACGAAGTTTATTTTCAGAAGGTTAGGAATTGGGAACACCAGTCGGACTAACATTATGTCCGTTGTAGCTTTGTCTTTTCATAGATTATGTCATCCATATACCATGTATTAGATTAATCTTAGAAAACAAGAAAAGCAATAATAAGACATGGGACGTTTTTACCACATTTCAACAGTATCGGTCACTATGTGTATTTTTTGTTTCAGCCAAAATATGATTCATCTTTTTACCCCATATGACATATGACTCTTCTGCGTGCACCTGACGAGATGCAGCAAAATATGCCAGACAATAAATTATGCAACGTATTTTTGTAGCTTCTGTATTTGAAATATGCACACATATGCATTATAAAAGAGAGGGCAATTTGTAAGTTCATTATTACATAACTAATGAATCTTTATTATTATGGTACTTATCATACGTCTAAGGGAAAATACCGAAGAATAAGATTTCAGACTAGAATGCAAGAGCGATGGCGAGTGATAGCAATTTGTTTAGATATCTGTTGACGTTATGCGTCACATAATGTATCATTCTGACTTTGTTGATATAAACAGTTAGCTGTCGTATTCGTTTTTATGGCTTTGTTTGTTGAAGTACATCCCACAGTAAACCCGACACTTTTGTCCGCGATTGAAGTTCTAAGTTCCATCTGGTTATAACCGGATTTTATAATAAGGAAACCTGAAGACACTTAACAAGAGCTGATCCTTTATTACAATACATGTGGTTTAACTATGTAGAATACAAAAGGGTCTAACGAAAGAACAAACAAACTAACTTTATTTTCATAGTTGTAAGGATTGGGCACTCTGGTCCTGTATGTTACTCTTGCTAACACTACAATGAAAAGAAATAAAAATGTTACGCCTAAAAGCAACGTAAAAGTGCAAGGCACCAATCTGAAACAAATCAATGTATTTAATATGTGTGTACTAACAGAATATACACCAAGAAGTTAGATGTAGAATAATGAAATCTAAGGCAGCTTTTCACAAGATAAAGAATATTCTCTTCAATTTATCTGTGTACATCGAGGTCAGGTGAGTTCTTATGAAGTAAATTGATCCAATCCTGATGTATGGGTGCGAATTATGGAACATAAGCAGACAAGTGAGGAATTATGTGGAGGTTGTGGATATGTGGTTTTATGTTTTTTTTTTTTTAAATGAACAGATAAAAAGAGCAATGAAGATATTTTTAAAGAATTTAACTCAGAAAGAGAACGGGTCACTCCCATCAGAAGAAGACAGTCCACATTCGTTGTTCATGTCACGAGAAGAGGAAAACTGGGGTATGACATCACAATGGGAAAGCTGGAAGGGAAGTGAAGCAGAAGGAGACTAAGAGAGATGATGATGATGGACAGTTCAACATAATGACATGGAGAATCATCAGAAGCAGAACTTATTGACTGAGCACGAAATAGAGGAATGTGAAGAAACATGATCACCAACACTACACGACCGTGTCTTAAGAAGAAGATTACAACAACGAAGGAAATAAACGAATGGAGGGTTAAGAATACAGACAGCGCGAAAGAAATAAAGATACATAAAAAAGAATAGATAAACCTAAGCAAAGTAGCAAAAACTGTATGAATGAGAACAAAATAAAGAAAGACAGAGATTTCAAACCCATTTTAATCACGAGAATTAACAAAATGAAGACAGAAAAGAGAAAATGGAAGGGAAAAAAAGGTAGCATCGCGCAAGACGATCAAAGATCGTAATTCGGATTACGACCCCCCGAAAAGACTCTCGACACCCTGCCAGTCCTCCTTTCTCATGACTTTTCATGCCAAGGGTGACTATAACGTCCTCTGGCAGATGTTTCATGGTCTGTCTTTATCTCGTTTATCGGTAAACACTCCTTCAATTACTATTCTTTCTACGAAGTAATTATACACAGCGTGCTGTGAATAACGCCAACCATAGGTACGTGTTATTCACAATCGAGGCTGGCCACGTGCCGTTTACTACCGTCGAAAACGTTCGAAAATCGCAATAGAAAAAGGAGCGTTCTTTTCAAGTTTTGGGTTAGGGTTAGGAACTGCATACAGATTTACATTTTCAATGGGAACCACACTTAAATCTTGCAGCTGTAAATTACGCTCAGCATTATTCGCAGCGCGCTGTCAATAACGCCTCCCTACTTTCTAATCCGCTCCCGCTTTTGATGTGCCCTATCAGACTCCGTAACAATTATTCTATTTATGAACGAACTTCGTTTGGTTGTTTAAATCATGTAGAACAGTGTTTCCCAACGTGGGGCTCACGCCCCACAGGGGGGCAATTCGATTGTTAAGGGGGGCAATACGAAAATGGAAGAAATCGGCTGAAGTTAACTACATTGGAACCTGAAAAAAATCTCTTTGCAGCAAGCATCAAGCGCAAGGATCTCACTAAATTTAAATAATAAATAATTACTAATAATTAAAATAATATAGAAACATCTTTAATTAAAATTATTGTGTACTTGAATTGCAGTTCTCCATTATCTTCTTCTTCTTCTTCAGCATTCCGAGCCATCGAGGTTCTTTGCTGCAGATACAAGCCGTCTCCATTCGTTTCCCTGGTTGACATTCTCTTGCCAGTCGCTGATTCCAAGTGTTTGTAGGTCTGTATGTATATTATCTCTTCACCGTCTTCTTGGTCTACCTCGGGGTCTACGGTCATTTATTTCTTGAGTATAAGCGAGTTTTGTTTCCCTATTATCTTCCATTCTTTCTAATGCCCCAGCCATTGAAGTCTATTAGCCTTCGTGATACCAGTGATTAGCGGGGACTTAAACAGATCATAAATGTCTTTGTTGCTTCTTCTTTTCCACTCTCCACTTTGTGTATCCCAAATGGGCCCAAAGATGCGTCTTAAGACTTTGTTCTCAAAGGTTTGTAACAAGGCTTCGTATCCTTTAGTTGTACTCCAGGTTTCAGAGCCATACAGCACAACTGGTCTAATCAGTGTTTTGTATATTGTAGTTCTCCATTATGTTTTGAAAATTTACTTACTGTGTTTGCTCAATAATTTCCTAATGATTTCTTCCTAAAACCTATCATTCAAGTTTCTTTAGTGAACATTTCAATTTTTGAATATTAAAAATAATGTATATTTGGGGGGGGGGGGGGGGGGGAGAGATACGACTTTTAGAAAGGCTTGGTTGGGGCATAGCACAAAAAAGGTTGGGAAACACTGATGTAGAATATAAGTTTTTGTTTTTACTTGTTCCGAGGTATTCTAATCATTTCTAAGTAGGTTTCAATTTCAAAGGCCTAGATTTTCTTCTTTCTTATTTCTGAAATGGTCAATGGTTGACCAGCCGTATGTTGCCAGCAGAAAGATCACGTTCTCAATGTATTTCCTTTTATATGTTTTCTGATGTTGTGAAGAAAGGTTGCAAAGCAAAATGATAAACAACGATAGCATTAAAATCACAAACAAGTGAGAAACAAAGGAAAAAAAAATATAATTACCAAGGGCACCTATTAATGCATCTGATAAACAATGTTATCACTAGTATAGCAAACAAGACAGAAACAAAGAACGAAATATGATTAGCAGGGATACCGATTCATTAATGTAAACTGTAAAGAACTAATTTGGTGAACCAACCCAAAGCGACCCTCGGAATACTACACCACAAACTATAGTATCACAACTTTCACGCTAACACAATTCACACGCAACGCCTATCAGGCTTGAGTCAGAGGCGTACGACGCAATCTCTCCTGAGTCAAGCAGACCAAATTCGTTTAAAGATGTTGACTTGTTTGTACACACAAAATATGGGGAAAATATACTGTGCGTTCCTTGATCAATGGGTAGTAGAAGGGACATTTATCTTTCTCAGATAATGACGAAAAACTCGGGGTACCTTTGTGTATATTGCGCATATTAAACATACACGTGAATTGGAAATCGAAAAGAGCAGACCGGACAGACTGTTTGCTGCATAGGCAACATTTTCAAATTAGAAAAGCGACTCAAAAGAAACTCTACCCGGCTCTGTGGCGAATGGGTTAGGGACGCAATTCGTAATCTCGCATACCAAGTTCGAAACACACCTGTGCGCGATTTGACAGCAGACCGTCTTGCGTTGGTTTTCATACAATAGTATGAGGGCCGGTTGTTCAGAAATCAATGATAAATTACTGAATTTACATTTACCAAGAAATCACAAACAACAAAAATGCTGGGGTTGACTGCGATACCATGTAAAAGGATATGCAACTAACTAACCCAAAATTAAAAGGTCAGCGTGGATGCGGGACGTAATGTGCTTGCGATTAAACTTGTCGAAGGCTGATAGCGAGGTAGTGGGGTGGTTCCCTATACAGGTCAGGTGGACTTAACAGATTTACTACTCGTTGAGAAAGCATTAACAAACTACTGAAGGTTTCTAAAAAACTAGTAAATTTACTTGGTGTTGGGGTTGGTAGCAAGGTCCTGCTAAGGGCATGAAACATTTATTTTTCCCAACAAAGATATAGCATGTGTGGGTGTTATTATGCTAGACACACTTGTCGTCAAGACCCTCCCAGGTTAAATGGTATTTGTGCACTGTGCTGAAATTATCCTTGTGTGATCTAACAGAGGAGACGGGAACACTTATCGAGATGTGCGAGAGCACTAAAAGAAATCAAACCAAAGGTATCCACACCAAATGTATCATACCAGAGCTTCAGCCGACGACATGGCAAAACAGTACAAACCAAATAAAAGTTTGAAAACAGTACAGCGATGCAAAACAAAATATGGAAAACAAAATCGTATAATATCTAGGGATAATTTCATCAGCTGCCGAACAAGGCATGTAAGGACTGGAATTATGTCTCATTATATGTACGAATCAATAATTTAATTAATTAGTGTATCCATTGCAGCCATGGCTGCGAGGCTCTACTGGTCGTCGTTAATTTGCTGCTGGCCTACAGGAGGATGAGCTCTGCTGACAATTTGTTTGACATTGAGTCGCGTTATTTGGTTAACACTGGGTTAAATATACGGCCCGAGGGGGGAAAGAGGGGAAGGGAGATATCTTTGGTTGCGACAGCTGGAAGGGAAAGTCTTTGTGATAGATGCCAGACAAACATACGCCAACCCCCCCTCCCCCCACACACACACACAATATATATATATATATATATATATATATATATATATATATATATATATGTGTGTGTGTGTGTGTGTGTGTGTGTTTCTCTGTGTGTGTGTGTGTGTGTGTGTGTGTGAGTGTTATCGAAACCATAAGAGCGATTGCTCTTTAACTTCCTGTGCCCTGATGACCGGGGTTCATTCCCAACACCAGTCTGTTCGACTGAAAACTTTACTTCTCGTTCAAAAAGCAATGGGAAACAACTGAACGTAAAATTGCCAATAAAATCAACATGGGGTTGATCGATAATACCTGTAAAATAAATTCACCTTTTGACTTTTATCAGCCAAAAGAGCATTGCACCACGTCCAAATAACGCCAACCTCTTCAATTGGTTGCCGTTTGCTGTTACTTGTTCCATATCATCATAATCGTCATCATCATTATCATTGTCATGTGCCATAATATCAGGCGTTGGCATTCAAATATCTTTACAGTCAAGATCTTTGGTGTCTTGCATCAACTCAGGTGGCATTTCTCAATGCCACAATGTCCCACCATCTCAGTCCAGCCAGCATAATATCTATTGGCCGGCCTCTGTCTCTCTAACCGCTGATATTTCCTGATGTAGTCCCCTGAAAGTACTGGCGTATTTGAGACATGCTATCATTGTCTCATGGCTTCAGAAAGATAAAATCCCAAGTAGACTTGCAAGTGATAGAGAATGGAAAACACACTACCGTGTAGCATACCCGATATATGGACAGCCCTACAGAACAGGTGAACAAAGCATGGCATTCTCTTATCTTGCCAGTCAGAAATTGCTGTCAAAGAAAGTGGTAAAATACACTATTGTGAATGTGGATGAAAGGGAAAACAACCACATTATCGTCCCAAGAATCCATGCAATTTAACAGAACTATGTTATGCTTCTTACGAAATAAATGAGAGGTTATAGCTTATTATCATCCCTTGTTTTGTCTAAATGGTCCCGGTAAAACATGTGGGAAACCAGTAGTATTCTTTGCTTGCTTCACTAAAGCAACTCGGTAACGCACGGTTTTATACGTCACTAAGAAGAAGAAGAAGAAGAAGAAGAAGAAGAAGAAGAAGAGGAAGAAGAAGAAGAAGAAGAAGAAGAAGAAGAAGAAGAAGAGGAAGAAGAAGAAGAAGAAGAAGAAGAAGAAGAAGAAGAAGAAGAAGAAGAAGAAGAAGAAGAAGAAGAAGAAGAAGAAGAAGAAGAAGAGGAAGAAGAAGAAGAAGAAGAAGAAGAAGAGAAGAAGGAAGAAGAAGAAGAAGAAGAAGAAGAAGAAGAAGAAGAAGAAGAAGAAGAAGAAGAAGAAGAAGAAAAGAAGAAGAAGAAGAAGAAGAAGAAGAAGAAGAGAAGAAGAAGAAGAAAGAAGAAGAAGAAGAAGAAGAAGAAGAAGAAGAAGAGAAGAAGAAGAAGAAGAAAGAAGAAGAAGAAGAAGAAGAAGAAGAAGAAGAAGAAGAAGAAGAAGAAGAAGAAGAAGAAGAAGAAGAAGAAGAAGAAGAAGAAGAAGAAGAAGAAGAAGAAGAAGAAGAAGAAGAAGAAGAAGAAGAAGAGAAGAAGAAGAAGAAAAGAAGGAAGAAGAAGAAGAAGAAGAAGAAGAAGAGAAGAAGAAGAAGAAGAAGAAGAAGAAGAAGAAGAAGGAAGAAGAAGAAGAAGAAGAAGAAGAAGAAGAAGAAGAAGAAGAAGAAGAAGAAGAAGAAGAAGAAGAAGAAGAAGAAGAAGAAGAAGAAGAAGAAGAAGAAGAAGAAGAAGAAGAAAGAAGAAGAAGAAGAAGAAGAAGAAGAAGAAGAAGAAGAAGAAGAAGAAGAAGAAGAAGAAGAAGAAAGAAGAAGAAGAAAGAAGAAGAAGAAGAAGAAGAAAGAAGAAGAAGAAGAAGAAGAAGAAGAAGAAGAAGAAGAAGAAGAAGAAGAAGAAGAAAGAAGAAGAAGAAGAAGAAGAAGAAGAAGAAGAAGAAGAAGAAGAAGAAGAAGAAGAAGAAGAAGAAGAAGAAGAAGAAGAAGAAATGAGTATTTTCCTCTAGAATTTCTCAATAAAGACTAAAACGATCTGGGAAAGTTAAATGTCTCAAAGATTCAGAGAAAGAAGGCACATTTCCTAGCAGACAAGGCATGTCGAAAAAAACATCAAGATAGTCACACAACATAAAAGCCACATTGGGCATAAGAAATATACGTGGCAGGAGCACTGGTAAAGAATCAAGTGCCTTTCCCCGACAGTTTGACGCTGCACAAAGAGCCTGCTGCACGTTGATGGTAACATTTTAAATATTTCTTCTATAGCATTATATTATTGGAGCTGACATTCCAATGCATTTGACAATCTACTTACTGTCCTTGTCTTGTCAACAAGCCACTACCGGAAAATCCTAATGTTCTAGGGAATTTAATTTCGGTAATTTTTGTTTTCTATAATATGTTTACTAACCAAATTAACACGCACTAATTACCTTTTCCTGGCGATATGCTAAAGAGCTCAATGAATCTTTGTTTCATCTAATGCATATCGTTACATGGAAATAAAACAGCAGAACATACTTCTGTCAACCCATTGACATAATTGTTTTCTTATTGTCTTACATTCGTAATTACACCGTAATACACAAAGTACCCAATGGTCCCTGGTACAATTCCTTCACACAGCTGTAGAATTATAATAATTAGTTTCACGTGGCTCTAGGATAGAGTTAGCCTCAAGGTTGGTTGGTGGGTTGCTTATGTATTCTCTAGAAGATTGAGTTTTAATTCCAACACATTGACCTTTCGGTCGCTTGGGCCATGAAAATGGCTCGCATCTATTGGAATAAGGCTGGCGTTGAAACTTTTCTCCCTCAAAGTCACCGAGATGACTTGGGTCTGTGTTGCACAGCACTGCTTTCCCTCCTTAAGCTCAGAAACGTTAAGGTGTGCAAGACTGGTACTGACAATTTACATCTGAGGAAAGGCCTACTTGAGTATGTGCGGGTCATGTTTCAACATATCACATACACACGCAGAGATTAGGCGTAGGCTAGTAATGATTCCATCCCTTTCCTTTAGGTATTTCATTGTGAACAGACCTCAATCCGATGCCCAGTCTAATCGAATGGGCACCAGAAAATGCTGTCGATGGTTACAGGCAGACGATGCATCGCTGAGCACACCCTTCTGTTGTAGGTTGGTCTAGGAAAATGAGCATCAGTGAATACTCCCAAGCCCCACATGTCACCGAACCGAAGTCTTTCTTTCTCTTTTACCCGGCATCCATAATTGAGGGACTCACGTGAGGCCTTCTTCTCTTTTGCAACTCCTTCTATGACTACCCAGTATTCCTCACTTATGTCTTTAATTCTCTGTTTCGTGTGTTTTAGGTCTCCGGCTGTTTCGTTCACATTGTGGGTTCCATTCACAGAAGGTATAGTTTTACTGTTCTAAGTTTCTATCACTGTGTGCTTTACCAAACGCCAGCGTCGTTTCATCGCCTCTTCATTCAATTGAATTTGTTTAGTTCTCTCCAAGAGCTATACGTTCCAAAAGGGCGTCCCTAGCTTGACTTCAATCTCCGAATTCTCATGAAACTTAAGTAATTAATTTCTTATACATATGTTGTTATCGTAGATGATGCAAAATCCGTGAATACCTTACCACCCATCCCTATCAGACGTAATTTAAAAAAACAAAGTTTTCAGCTCTGCACTGCTTTCTTTGACTCCGCCTAAAGTGTGCATTTGGTATGATGCAATGTAAATTAATTAGCGTCGCATTGCAGATACAGGAGTTGGGGTGTCAAGTGCTTTGCTTTCACATATTTAAGGCTACGACATATTTATTTGGTATGGCCAGTTTCTTTCCCCCTCGTTTTCTGAAAATTTTATTGTACTCGTTTTTACAACAAGAGTGGATCGCCCCCCATGGTCGCACGGATCAGATAAATATAAACCAGACTCTACTGGGGATTGATCCCAGATCATCGTCTCGGCAGGTAAGAATACTAACCACCATAAGGCCCAGGCTTCTAAATAAACACATGTATGTTTTTTATTTGGGGGAGGGGTGGGGGTGGGGGAATGCATTTGCTTTGAACTCAATCCATACACATGTTACTACTCACATTGCACTGAATTGAATTAAGGAAAACATTATTGCCAATGTTCCTGACCATCAGGCGAACTCACTCCGACTTCAGATGTACTTGTAATTTACGTCCCCAGATCAAGGACGAAAAGTCCACATTTTAGTCCAACTGACTGGTGCAGGGGTTGATCCCGCTCCCTCGGCATCATAACACCGGATGTTTAAGAACGAGCGCGTTTCTCCAGTCGGCCATTCTGACATCTAAACACGTGTAGTAGTATAGTTTTCGTTTTGTGTGGTTGATGATTTGCTTGTTGATAATGACTTTGATCGAAACGTTCGATGGTTCCTGTTTGTGCCTGCCTTTACGTTGAGCTTTCTAATTATATTTGAAGCTCATTCGGTTAATGTGTTCTTCAAATATGCATAATCGTTGCTTTGGCGTAAAGGTTAGAAACTAGCGCGGACAATAACATGAGCTCGCCCAAACAAGGGTTAGATGTCTGGGCTCGACGTTCGCTATGGGAGGCAGAGACTGGCCACCTAATCCTCCCTGCACACAGGCTTGAAAAATGCGATGGTCCGAACACTTCACATAACCACAGGAGGTTCCTGATACGGAACATGAGCTTATTTTTTATGTGTAATTGTAAATGTAACCAAACACATTACACCTCGCAGAGTAACGCGTAACATAAATTCATAGCCTCTATTCATTTTACTTGGGGTATGCCTCACGTTCTTGAGTAATTTAGATACAATGTATAAGTTCCTACCAATGTTAGTTTTCTTCGGTAGGTAAGGCCTGAACTATTTTTCAAGGGTATCATACGTAATTTCTCCACTTTTGTGGGTTAGTGTACATTTATTCTGAAGGATGGAAAAGCTGCTGGTCATATGGAATCTCAACAGAAGGTGCAAAAAGTAAAGTTTTATATATAATCAAAGCAGGATAATTACGCAGAAATTAAGAAATACCATTGAAAAAACGACTAATAGTTGAACTGGCAGTCTCTCGACCACATAGATCCTACACTGACCTGAGAGTCACACACACACATCCACACACACACACACACACACACACACACACACACACACACACTGGAAGACTCAAAAACACAACGAAGAAGAGAAGTAGATATATAAATGATATGGAGAGGGCATGAACCAGCACCGAGGATAGATAAGGACATGACAGCTTGAGGTGACTTGGTTGAGGACAATTGCCATAATTGGGGGATGGGGGGGGGGGGCGGGGGGTGGTACAGGGCAAAAGAATAAAAGAAGAAATACACTCACATTTGAAAGATGACGTCCTTAAAACGAAATACGAGCATTGTAACAGAAAGGCCAGCAAAAACATAAAGTGTTTTTTTCTTCTTCTTCTTCTTCTTCTTCTTCTTCTTCTTCTTCTTCTTCTTCTTCTTCTTCTTCCTCTTCTTCTTCTTCCTCTTCTTCTTCTTCTTCTCCTTCTTCTTCTTCTTCTTCTTCTTCTTCTTCTTCTTCTTCTTCTTCTTCTTCTTCTTCTTCTTCTTCTTCTTCTTCTTCTTCTTCTTCTTCTTCTTCTTCTTCTTCTTCTTCTTCTTCCTCTTCTTATTTCTTCTCTTCCTCATTTTTCACCTTCTCCTCATCTACGTCATACTTATTCACCTCTTCCTCCATCTTCCTTTTCATCATCCCTGTCTTCCCCTTTTCTTCATTTTCCTTCTCCACCCTCTTCCATGCCGTGTTTTCTTCTTTTTTTTTCTTCCTAACCCTTCTATTTATTTCTCTTGTTCCTCTACATCAAGTTCACAGATAAGCAGTTATTTCTTTCCACAATACACCGTTCTATAAATGCTATTTATTTTCTAATCCATACCGTAAGTCTTTTCTTACTATTGAGTAATGGAGAATATATCTGAGAGTAAAGAATAATCAAATCAATCAGGTGATGTCTCCACAATTAAGGTTGGCTGCAATGTATCTCCAACACTGTCTGTCTCTCGCCTTGATTGCGTATTCTGTCATAATTCTGATATTTTTTTTGATATTATCTTCCCACTTCGTTGTCTACCTCTTGCCCGCTGGCCTTGAACCTTACCACCAGTATGGTTTTTATAAGAGTGTTATGTCTTTTAACATGGCCGAAATATTTCACTTGCCTCTTTTTCTTTCATCAACTCTCTTTTTATGTCCAGTTTTATTAGAACCTACGTACTTGTTTAAATGAAATGCAATATATATATATGCTTCTGTATATCCACATCTCCGTGGTAATCTATTGGAATTTTTAATTCAGAGTACAGGGCAACAGCTTTTACGTTTTTCTCGTGTGCTACCTTCTAAACAAAGCAACCAAGAATTCTCGTTCCAGGATAGATTCCGTGCTACAATTTGATAGTCTGAGTTTATTTACTCTTCATGATATCTATTTATGATTATCTCTGCTTTGAAACAACTGATAATATGTCTATTTAATTAAATATTTCTGGAACAAACTGAAGGCCGGGAAAATGAGTCAGAGAGAGAGAGAGAGAGAGAGAGAGAGAGAGAGAGAGAGAGAGAGAGAGAGAGAGAGAGAGAGAGAGAGAGAGAGACTAAAAAAGATGTCCTTGAGAATTTTAATCATGAGTTGCATCCAAGTCATAATATTTTGAATAGGCCAGACAGATAAAACTAGTTTCACCATACTTGCAACGTGTTTCTAATTGCTTTCCGGCATTTAATCTATTCTTGTCACAATATTTTTAAAGTACTCTTTTGTGTTATAGCTTGGTATTATTAAATCTGGCTTTTTTTCCGTTATTTCATTTGTTGTTGTTGAGATCTTAAAGACAACATCCTGTCTGTCCAACATGCAACAATTGACCAGTTAAATGTACGTGACAAATAGCTTCCAGTTACTAGGGAAAGTGTCATAACATATTTTTCTATGTATTGAGTGACAACTAATGAACTAATTAATAATAATAATAATAATAATAATAATAATAATAATAATAATAATAATAATAATAATATGTATAGTAATTAAAGGTTGCAATGAGTGAAAGAACAATAAGGAGAAGTAGAATCGGTATGGTTGACTAAAACACTGTCACAAGGTACAAAATTGACGTTGCGGCTAAAGGCTTCCTCGGCACACAACAACAGAGAAACACTGACACAACTACATGAAAAACTACATGAAAATATATATAAAGGTTACCCATCTGTTTCCTTGTTATGGGCTTGACATGTATGTAGCTCAAGGCTTCGTATGAAGGTGATGGAGTTTTTACTGGTTGCAGCTCTTCACTGAAGGAGCAAGGACAATCGCAAATCAGTTTGACCCACAAGTCAATCGTGGATCACAGAGATAGCAATCTACACGGAGGTGGAGTTAGTGAGGTTTTGAATTTGCAGTCGACATATTTTCATGTTCTATGACAGATGTGGTTGAGAGACGAATGTTGAGAGTACGTGGACTGCCGGAGTAACTAACAAACATTGTCTGAAAGAGACTAATGAAAGTACAATATATGCAATTATAAAAATAGAGACCAACACAATTAATTCTTTTGTCATGTGATGAGAAGAGTCATTGGAGGATTTCGTGACAAGTGCAGAGATCAATGGGAATGGAGCCAGTGGCAGGCCGAGAAAAATTTTGCTGGACGGACAGGAGGAATAAGATCAAGAGAGTTGGATTCAGAGCACCAAGAACCGAGATCTTTTGACAGACATGGGCGCCAACGCCAGCTGGCAAGTCGCATCATGACGACGATATCTTTCCATGAAGGAAACACGTTTCAAAAGTGCACATGTAACATACGTATGGTTGTGACTTTGGAAGAATGGAGTTGCCATTCCTAAAACTGTTGGGAGACAAAGTTGTATATTTATTTGACTTGAAATCTCTTGTAAATTCTTTACCGTCTTATAGTCCATACCATGTGGCGTTGGTGATCACGTCTGTCTACACCATTCCGTCTCTTATGATGCGAATCATTTCTGAAAACGACGTACCGATGTCAAACTGTTCAGTAGCTTGTCTCTTGGTCTTCCCCTGCCTCTCTTCCCCTGCAACCCTTCCCTTTTTGAAGTCCAGCTTTCACCTTTTCATGACATGACCAAAGAATGCGGTTTATGTGCCTCTGTTGTGAGTTAACTTCTTTCACAGTGGCTTCATTGCTCTTTCTATACGTCCACATTGTTCTTATGATTCTTCTATAAAAACCACAATTCCACAGATTCTACATAATGCCGCACTTACCTAATTGTCCATGATTCGCTACCGTACACCAGGATTGGCTTAATACAGCTTTTAAGAATTCTTGTAAATTGGGAACATATAATTCAAACACGGTCAGATATATTTGAAGTTTATTTTATATCTAATGTTATTGACTCAGTCACTGAAAGATTGATACAGAATTTGGTAAAGGTATCTATAAGTGCTGGATGTTCACCAGCTCGACTTATACAGATAAAGCTATATGTGGCAATAAGATCATGTATCGAGAGCTCACGATTCTAACAGAAACGACAACAAAGAACTAACAACAATTATCAACTTATTGCCGAAAACTGTAGCTCATGTGTTAGTGAAATGCAGTTGCATAATTCCGCGACATATCGATGCACAGACCAGATGGAAACAGAGGAAGAGGCCGACCACGTAAACGTTGGACGGAGAGAATAGCAGAGTCCATGGGAATATTGATATATTAAGCCCATAATCGGGCACTCTCACGATGTTTATACTTCACCTTGACACCACAAGGTACAAGAGGAACGTGATGAGATGAGATGAGATGAGATCGAGTCCATGGTTCAAAATCATCCTCGGGCAATTTGGACGCAGACAGATTTGCGTTGATTTCGAGGCAATGCGACGTTGGCAGTTCAGAAAGCAATGGCAAACTGTCTTAAAACTACCTAGTAGTTCACAAGCATCCAAAAAATGCTGGAATTGATTGCAAAGATCTGTACAGGACATTTAACGTAAAACTGCCAAGTAAATCACAGCCATACCAACTAGGTGTGACTATAACGTCCTGTAAAGGACAAGCACGACTTTTATTTTATCCACTTATTAAAACAGACTATCATCATGGGTGCAGGATGTGGCGGATGATCTCCAGATGGGTGTATCGGACGTGGGACATCTTGCTTGTGATCAAGAAGTTTTCCGGAAGGTTGTTATGGGAGCGAGGTTCTGCAAAGGACATGCTACTGAATAAATGAATTAATCATCTTTGTACACCGGACATGTTAATGAGCTGGTCAGATCTCCTAAGAATGTCTACCAGGCATGATGGTGGGGAGAAAAGAGGGGGGGGGGGCGTTATTAATCTATCCATTTCGGTGTATATCTGCTGAAGTAGGAATGTTGACTAAAAGGAGAATATATAACAGCTTGGTTGTAAATAACACGCACAGTGATTCTAACTTATTTCTAGGGATGAACTATCGTTATCTGCACACCGTAAGTATGACAGATCAATCGTTGTTGAGATACGTGAAAACCAACGCCTGGCACTCAAATATTGGTACAAGAAAACATATTCATTTAAATTTTCAGCGTACCATTATATTTTCTGGCGACAACATTTGCTAGAAACCATTGTGATAGTGTAGCGGCTAGCATTCTTGCCTGCCTTACTGGAGGTAACGTGTTTGAATCTCAATCGGCGTTGGATTTCATGGTGTAAAAAGGGGGGTCATTTACTACTTACAATACTAAGTGATAGCATTGGCTATTTCGATAAAACATTTCCTCCCTTTACTAATAATTAATCTGCCTCTCTCTCTCTCTCTCTCTCTCTCTCTCTCTCTCTCTCTCTCTCTCTCTCTCTCTCTCTGTCTCTCTCTCTCTCTGTCTCTGTCTCTCTCTCTCTCTCTCTCTCTCTCTTTACCTCTTTGTCTATGTCACTATTTCTCTTTCTTTGTTGCTCTCTCTCTCTCTCTCTCTCTCTCTCTCTCTCTCTCTCTCTCTCTCTCTCTCTCTCAATCTTCTACTTCATATCCCATGATTATTTCCTTTGAGTTTTTCCTACCTGCACGAGCGCCCATTCTACCTGCTTTCGCCTACTGATGAGTAGTTAGACACCTTCGTATTGTTAGAAAAATGTCCCTCGTTTGTAGCAAACGTTACTCTCTCCATTTGCTAATGTTAACGTCTCCTGCGGGGAGTGTTAACACAGCGTCTACAGTGCCTACAAAAATAACCCTCGCATGCGTTGACTTTTTGTGTTGATACGACGAATATCCACCTTATTATTTTCTGTAGTTGGCGCAATTTACCTGCCTGCATTATTGCATCTATGTATATTTACCCATCCTGTCTATCTTCATAGTTGTTAAGGTCTCTTAATAGCATGGATTCTCACCGACATACAGAACTATATACTCATCGAGGTGTCTTTATGAAAATTATGAAACGCTTAAATATTTTTTTTCCAATGTAATTTAATATTAATTTAAATGTTTTTTGTTTGTAATTAAGTTATACATATATTTATGCTGCTGACGTTTCGCGACCGGTCTACTATGGAAACCCAGTAGGCTTCCTCAAACAACTCATCTCACATATGCTTAGTTTTCTCTGGAGGGTTGCTAATTGGACCATTTTAGCATTGATATTAATGTATTGGCAGCAAAGTTGACGCAAATTATTGAAACCCCATGGTAATCATACGCAGTTCCAACAAAGGTGTCAGCCGATCGCTCACTGCAGCTACTCATCCACTTGCCAACGGAGGTAGGTGTTCATTTCTCTACACAGATCTCCGTCGCTGATATTCAGGGTTAATTGAATCGCGGATAACCTATGGCACCGTATCAGACCATCCATGTGTCTGCCTCTTCTGACGTTGATTTTTACAGTTGGAAGATGTTCTCACATGAACTGCTTCTCATTACATCACCTAAGAAGACTGTTCGTCTCTTTATTATTATTGCGTTTTTCTACTTTCATTAGCCTCTTTCAGAAAATCGTTGTTTACTATTCTGGAAATCCAAGGTACCGCAAAATCTATCTCAAAAACCACATATTCCCCAAGCTCTGCTTAATTTGTTAAGTGTCATCGAATGATAAATCATGTTATTCCAACTTCCTGTAACTCCAAGGGCTTATATATTAAACTATGGTTTAAATAATACTATAGCAGATTTCCTTATGCAACCTCTTTTAATTGTATATTAATACAACGTATCTGCTACCATATTAACAACTTTTAAGTCATAACTGTGACACACCCCTACTTCCAATTTTCCGCCATACATTTTTGTTTCGTCCAAACCTACTTTATGTTTTGCACTGAATCTGTTAATTTTTTCGTTAACATTTCAAAATTCTCACAATACAGAACACGAGGTTCGAATTAACATTTCAGTAATCTGATACTTCCGGTCAGGATGGCGGCGGACGGTTGTGTTGTTTTGTGACCGTTCCATTTTTCTCGTAGGAGATGGATATTTTCATCTCTTGCGTGTAATTTGTGTGCCAGGATGTAAAACCAGGAGCTTTCTTCTCAAGATCTGCGCCAATGCTACGGAGTTCGTGCATTGAGCGAAGGAATCCTTGAGTGAATTTTCGCAGCGTGTGTTTTTGTGGTGTTTGGTTTTTCAACATGGTGGAACAACGTTTGTACTCCGAGCGGAGGGCAGTCAACCTAATAAGGCGACTGGGCGGCGGGTTGCCCACAAGCGGCAAGGCATGCGAGGTGGGGCAAGACTTTTTTTGACTCAAATAGCCCTTCTGGGCCCCATGAATACTCGTATTCTCTTTTGGATCTCTGCCAGCGTAAAACAACGAGGTCCTATTCTGGAAAACCTGGTATACAGGAACGACATTGTAGTGTGCCAGGAGACGAGACTGGGAATTATTCCAATTTGCCAGCATCAAATGTTTCTACATCAGGCGACATTTGGGAATGGCGATTCTCATTCGCGATAGTATGGTGGCTTCAGAGATAGACATGTCCAGTTGGGACAATGACGACATACAAATACAGGCGGTTAGAGTTCAATCCGGTTGGTTAATGTTTATGCCCGTAACGCGAGTGTGGATTCCCAGAAGTGGCAGTGCTGAAGTGACATATTAGGTCACGAGAGAAGTGTTATTTTCTGTGGCGATTTCAATGCTAAAGGCAGATCATGGGGAAACATTTCCTCCAACACACAGGGGGAGGATCTCGAGACTACACTTGAAACCATTGACCTGGTTTGTATCAAGAGTGGCTGTGTCATCAGGACAACAAGTTGTCCAGGTGATGAGGACAGTGCTATTGATCTGGCGCTGGTTTCTCCTTCACTCACTACAGTGTGTAGATGGGATGTGTTAGGTTACCACGGCAGCAACCACCACCCATGTAGCATTTTGGTGGAGAAAGGTAGAACCAGGCAGCACAAGTCAACTGTCAAGACTTTCCAGTATGACAGTGCAGGGCAAGATGTGGTGAGCAAAATATGGCGCGACAAGTGCAGAAAGCTTCAGGGCAGGGAAAAAGCTGGGAGCAGCCACCTTGGTAGAATTTTGAGGTTGAGAAGGCCTGGGTGGATAAACGTAGTGCTGTAAGGAAAACGCCAAAAAGAACAGAGTTGCCCATCCTAGTCACTGCATGCACTTAGAAAGAGAGATGCACACAAAAGTAAGCTATTTCAAAAAACTGGTCAAGGTTGTTAAAAGCGAAAAATGGGCAGAGGTGTGTCAAAGAGTAAGCACAGACAAGTCACTGAAGATGTTATGTCGACTACATATAAGCATGAGTGCAGTAGTCACGAATAAGAGCATTTCTGAATTCCAAGGTGCTGACCTCATCTGGCAGAGGTCTGACGAGGACAAGGGCAAAGCCCTATTCGAACGCTGTCTAGACAGAGCAACCAGACAGGCATGAGAGGCCGAAATCTTGCCAAGCAGGTTTCCTCAGACAGGTGCAAGGCCCAGAAAATTTGAAATGAAGACACAGTGACAGTGAAAGAAATCAAGGCTGTGCTTCGACGATCAAAAAACAGCGCTCCAGGGCCAGATGGCATAAGATATGATGGCATCAATAGGTGTGCCGACAACGAGCTAGAGAAACTAGCAGACATGTACAACAACAGTATAGGGAGTGCTAGCATCAAGAAGGAGTGGTTACACAGCTATCTGATTCCCTTGCCGAAGCCAGGCAAAGACCACACAAAAATTCAGGGATATCGAGAAATAATCATGCAGAATACAATAGGCAAGCTGCTGGAGAAGTTAATTGCCAGAAAAATATCAAGCCACCTACCCTGCTATGGTCCCGTCCAAAAAGAGAAACCTGGACCAATGCAGCAGTTTTTGCCCATGGTGTCTATGAAGGTTTCCCCTCAGGCATTGAAACCTTTGCTGCAGCGATTGATCTTGAGGACGCGTACAACAAAGTACCACTGGATGTTTTAATGCTTCAGCTTCTTGAACTGATAAGTTCTTTCCTCCTTAGTTGGATCGCTGCAGCCCTCTTCCAACGGAAAGTAGTTTTTAGATGTGGCAGTTGGACTTCGGAACCAACAACAATATATACTGGCCTACCACAGGGATCACCATTATCTACGGTACTGTTCAACGCCTACACAGTGAGAATCACCAGCGAGCAAAGCACTGGACCGAGAGAACATTGTCATATGCCGACGATGTTTTAGTGTACCGTCAGGGTAAGGATAGAGACCAGGTTGCTGTGGAACTACAAACCGAACTCAATCGCATAAGTACTTGGTGTACTGAAGCTAGGGCAATGGTCAGCCCAGCAAAGGCAACAGTGACATTGTTCTATTTGAATAACCATATTGTCAACACTCCAACACCAACTGTAATGCTGTGTTCAGAGACTGTGGAAAGAACGCAGGCAATGAATTACCTGGGGATACGTTTTGATCGACGCCTTGCTTATAATGACCACATAGACCAGGTGATAACAAAGGCCAAACGGGGTTTGACTGCGATGCGGGTGATGGCGACAGCAAAATGTGAGCAGCGCCTTTTATGAATTCTATACGAGCGAGGGGCTGGTCATGTCTGTTTTTGAGGATGCGATGGCGATCCTGATCTCAGCCGTAAGCAGATAGAAAGGATGGAAAGGATACAGAATGAAGCTATGCGCATTATTCTTGGACATACAAGAGATGCAGCATGCAGGGCGATGCGCTACCTTCTTGATTTTCCAACCATTGAAGACAAAATACAAATTTGTAGAGCACTCGCCTACCTCAAAAAAATCCACTGCATAGTGAAATTATGGTGAAGGGCAGCAGGTGAAAATAAGGAAGCTCGTGGATGGGTCAAGCCGAAGACAATCTCCAACAGGTGTGTTCACTTGAGGACTTAGAACCTGGCGAGGAGTGGGTACGAATGCCAACAGATTTTTGTACGTCTTTTTCAGTTTGCATCCAACTAGACAGAAAATGGAGACAAGAAAATCCGACTGTTGTGGAGACGGAAGTACAAGCGTTGATTTTCGAGAATTCGTTAGACAGTGATGCTGTCAATTACACAGATGGGTCGGTCGTCCATGTGAGAAACTCATGGGCCTTTACTGCTCAGGCTGGATGGAGAATTGCAAATGAGGACTCTGGTGCTTTTGTTGTGACCACAAGTAGTCTGACTATGGAAGTAATGGCAGTGAGTAAAGCAGTAACATGGCTCGAGACACAGACATTTACTAGGGCATGTTTCCTTAGCGACTCAATGAGCATGCTCAAGAGGATAGAGATGGGGTTGGATCCGAAGAGAGAGGTTGATGTCTCTGAAGCGGTCTCGACCGGCAAAGATCAGTTTCATCTTCGTGCCAGGGCATACGGGAGTACAAGGAAATGAGCGGGTTGACAAGCTCGCGGGTAAGGCTACTGTGGAGGGTGGACGCACCATGGACCAGGTTGACATTCTGAATGCTCTACGAGAAGTAAGACTTTTGCGAGAACAAAGTGATCACTGTGAATCTACAACCATGGTCAGATTGCGAGAACAGCGTATTAAAAGAGGTGTGGCCAAACAAGAACATCACGCAGGAAGCCAACGAAGATTGATAAACCAAAACAGAACTGGCGTCGTTAGCCGCTACACGCTGCAGGATTTGCTGAGGAGGGGATCCGAGCACTTATGGACTAAATGGTTCGATGTGCAATGAGGATGATCTGTCGACTAACTAACTAACTAACTAACTAACTAACTAACTAACTAACTAACTATTTCAGTGCCCCGTTTTAATGCTTCTATAAAGGTGATTTATTACATAAGAGACTTTACTACTGTTGAAATGCAGCATTGTTTGGCCTATTCTGCTCTTAATCTCTGTCGCATATTACACCTCATGGTATGATTATCCCAAAATATTTCTGCCTCATATCCACGATCACCTGTTATTTGGGGTCGTTAGTAAAACAAAAACAAAAACCACGGTGTAGAGTGAGGCCTTAATGAGGCCTTTGGCTAGAACGCCAGGTTCTCCATCAGGAGACCCTTGTTCGAATCTTCGGTAAGGTGTGATTTTTTCCTGTCTGAGGCGAAAATAATATTCTCACCTGCACAGTTTGCAGTGACTGCATTAGCCAGACGGCCTTATTTCCTCCAGCTCAAGACCCCCTACCCCCTCCCCCCCCCCACGGGCTCCCTCCCCCGTCATACACCGCAACGTACAATAGGCAGTTGATGACAGTTTTGACAGTAAACAACATCTTCTGGCTTGTTCAAGTAACTAACCATTAAATGTCATTTTAACAGATGGCTTCTTACTAGTTTTGTTTTTCTCTATCCTTTTTTTTTATTTTAAAAAAGTGTATGTCCTCATGAGACGAATACCTTTGACTGCCAGAGTAACTAACACAGATTGCCTGGAAAAGACTACTGAAAGAACAGTCCATGCAACTATAAGAAAGACATAAAAGAACGTTCTTTGATTGCATAATGAGAAGAGCCGCTGGGAAGATCTATGGGAGAAGAGATCGAGAAAAATTATGCCGGATGACATATTTTCGGCAAAGTTAATCTAGAACACTAAGCTTCGAGATCTGAGGAAAGACATTTAACTTATACGCCAGTTGCAGGGCACATGATGATGATGATGATGATGATGATGATGATGATGATGATGATGATGATGATGCTGATGATGATGATGATGATGCTGATGATGATGATGATGATGATGATGATGATGATGATGATGATGATGATGATGATGATGATGATGATGATGCTGATGCTGATGATGATGATGATGATGATGATGATGATGATGATGTGTGTGTGATATATGTGTGTTTGTATTTATTGGGTAACCCAACCAATACTAGATATTATTGTTTGGGTTACACCAGGATTGTAAACCACACTATCATGGGCCAGCTCTTAGCAGTGCCTCTATGTAATTGGAAAACGCAAACGTGTGAGCGAACATTCACAATTATCTGTTTCGTCACAATCCCCACTCAGGAGTAAAATCACATCATGTGACATCGAAACGCAGCCGGATAAACAAGTACAGATAGAGAAACAAATGAGAAGCTAAATATACGTGTACTTTATAGTATCAATCAATCAATCAATCATGTGCCATGCCGAAAAGCGTGGGCGGTCATGATTCGCCATTTCACTCGATCACCAGAGTCGTGGATCAGCTCAGTGTTCCTGTCTCGTCCATGCCATGTGGCCAAGCCATCCAGGTATTTTCCTCTCGGTCTTCCTCTTGGTCTGTTCCCTTCGATCTTGCCAGCTGTCACTAAGTTCTCCAGTCCATTTCTTCTCATAACATGTCCAAAAAATTTTGACTGTCTACGTCTAATTTCTCTAATCAATCTACGATTTTCATTTGTCTCTTGTAGTACTTGTTCATTGGTTTTTCTGTCTGTCCATGGTATTCTTTGCATTTTCCTCAGAAACCACATTTCTGCAGCCATCAGATGTTTTTCTGCTTGACTGCACATTGTCCAAGTTTCACATCCATACAAAAGAACAGGCTCTATGTATCCCCTAAACACTCTTTTTCTCGTTTCAATTGACATCATTTTATTGGTCAGAATGTTTTTCATCTTGCTAAAGGCTACTTTCGCAATGGCGATTCTTGTTCTAATCTCTTCAAGGCATCTGCCATCAGATGTTATGACTGTTCCGAGATAATTGAACCGAATCACTTGTTGAAGAATATTCCCATTTACTTGTATATTATATATACTTGATAGTATACCGACGAATTAAATGCTTGGGATATTTAGTCAGAATGGAACAAGATCAACCAGCTACTAGAGCTTTCTACATGAGAACACCGGAATACAAGATAAGAAGACGACATAGAAAGAGGCATCTATATGTAGTTAAAGAGACACCGGGAAAATCAAATATGTACTAATAAGACAAGGGAAGCACATAAAATTGCATTTATCTACTCTCTGTAACGCTTCATAACTAAAGCAATAGGGTACAAGAAGAAGAGGTAAAAACCAGTTATGGGATTTTTGTATTACCACTCACATCTACAATTTGATTCGTCACTTTTAAAATCAACTATAATTACTGTGTTAATTTCGAGAAAAATTCCATGCAAGTTTGAAATTAATTAAATTCCCAGGTTATCATAAACTGTGCCGCGCTCCGTAGCCAAAGGCTTGCGAACGCGGTTCGTGAGCCGGGTACCAGGCGTTCGAAGCTCAGCTGTGACCGATTTGTGCAGCAGACCGTGTCGCGTTATGTTATAACGCACTGGTATGGGAGCCGGTCGTTCAGAAAGCAATGGCAATCTAATGAACGTAACTACTTGCCTAGTATATCAATGGCAGCTGAAAAATGCTGGTGTTGATTGCAACGTCCCGTAAGGGATACGCAACAATTTTAATTTAAAAAATCCTAAACTATGTAGACAATAGATATTTTTCTTGCTAATATTTTCACATATTTTTGCCTGTATTAATTACATCGGTTCGTAAACCATTCTACTATAATCGATCCATGCTGATTATTGCTTAATTCCATGTAAGACTGAAATTAAATACATTTTCAGGTTATCTATCCTACTACAGAGTTTGAGAGAGGAAGATCCTAAACTATGCAGACAATAGATATTTTTCTTGCTAATATTTTCACATATTTTTTTGTCTGTATTAATTACATCGGTTTGTAGACAATTCTATTATAATGGATCCTTGCAGAATGTTTCTTACAGATTTAATTTGACAGTTTTGTTTTATTCAATTAAATGTCCTCTCTGTATGGGAGTTATAGTGGCGTTAATGTTATGGGTGATTATGATTTATATATGACAAGCAGGCAAGTCTGTCTGTCTGTCTGTCTGTCTGCCTGCCTGCCTGCCTACCTGCCTGCCTACCTGCCTGCCTGCCTTCTTGCCTGTCTGTCTGTGGATGGATGGATGGATGGATGGAGGGAGGGGGAAAGAAGGGAGGATGGGAGGGAGGGAGGGAATGAAGGAAGGACGGACACAGAGACTGATATTGTGTTACAAACGCCTCGAAAAACCAGCAACTGAGACTGATATCCTGTCACGAACGCTTGGAAATACCTGTTACAAATCTGGCTCTCCGTTATGAACTCGTGGAAATACTTGCCAAAGATTATGGCTTCCCGTTACAACATTCATTTAACAATGTTTTTTCCCTATGTGAATGTAACATGCATAGTTGATGAACGAAAGATGAGTGATTGGAATAACCGAATGTAAGACGGGCCTGCATACCCAATGTGTAACTATTTGAAAATAAAATTCGTTCGTTCCAACGCTTGGAAATAGCAGAGACATATTCTGGCTTCCTGACAAAACGCTCGGAAATATCTGCCACAGAGAATAATATCCTGTCATGAACGCTTGGAAATACCTGCCACAGATACTGGCTTCCTGACAGGAGCGCTTGGATGTACATACCAAACAGATTAATCTCCTGTGACGGAAGCTTTGGAAATACCTGCCCCAGAGTTTAATCTCACTAACCCTAGGAAATACTGGCACCTATACTGTTCTGCTGTCATGATCGCTTCGATTTACCTGCCATAGATACTTGCCCCCTTATCACGAACGCATGGAAATACCTGCTACACAAACTGGCCACCTGTTGTGAACGCCTGTAATTGCCTGATGCTGATTCTGGCCACCTGTTACAAACGCTTGATAACATCTACTGCAGCCTGGCAAGGCCTTTTTCTATGTTTGGAAGTATTTGTCTGTCGCATGGAATATTCTCATATATTCTAGGTAGTCAAGATGTAATTCGTGGGTGGGCTTGCCAATATCGGTAGGGTTAGTTTATTTATTTTTAATGTATTGTTTTGTTGTCTTTTGTGGTCTCCCATAGTGCTTCACACCCCCAATTTATATTGCCTGCCAGTTAATACCTCTGATGCATTAAATCATCCCTGCAATACTGGGAATTAGTTCTAGAACGTTCAAACGTTCCCGTATTGCTATAGATATATTCGCTAACTTACAATGTTGTATTTTTCGACATGAGTATTGTGATGTGTAAGTTCTAAAAGTTGATAATTTGTAAACTGTTCTTTGAGTTCGTCTTTCTAGCGCTATTAAATCCATTCTAGTTTCGTGCCAGTTTTTATATATATACTAGCTGACCCTGCCCGGCTTCGCCCAGACCCTGGTGGGGAGCATCTCATTTAATTCATATAAGTAGTCATATAAGTTCTCGTTCCCGTTACCGACTGTCTGTCTGTCTGTCTGTCTGTCTGTCTGTCTGTCTGACCCGGCCCGGCATTTCCCAGCTCCTGATGTGGAGCATCTCATTTAATTCATATAAGTAGTCATATAAGTTCCCGTTCCCGACTGTCTATCTGTCTGTCTATCTGTCTGCCTGACCCTGTCCGGCTTCATTAAATTCATGCAACAAAAAAAGTAACTTAAAAGAACGTTCTTCTACACACCATCCATTATTTTTAATGAAAACTCTTTCTAATCACCTGCATGACTACAGTAACTTCTTAAGCAAAAAAAGATGAGTTACAATGTTATGCATTGTGCATTATTTTTATGAAAACTTTGAAAATGCCTTACAGATTGTATCATTATTTATTATAACTCATATGCCGGTACATAACTATGGACAAAGAGTTTATAAATCTTTGAAAACGATGCCACAATATGACTATAAGTTATACAGAAAAGTTATGCCCCTTGAAATAACTTTTACAGAGTTAGGTCCCCTGAGATATATGAAATTATGATGAAAAATGAAAAATGAAATAATACTGAGTAAGCAGGCGATTTCACACTAACAAAATATCACAGTTGTCAGCGCTGGAATGAAAGGAAGGCGTGTAGAAAATTTCATCTCAATCGGATGGGCCGTTCGCGAACAAATAAAGGCCATACGGACAGAGATACATAAATACATACAGAGATACATACGCACAAGTCTTTTTTATATATAAGATATATATATATATATATATATATATATATATATATATATATATATATATATATATATATATATATATATATAAACATTATTTATAATTCTCTTCGTTGTATCATGATGCAATATTATCTTTTTTTCTTTCTCTTTTCAATAGATGTTTATTTCTTCCATGCTTCCCCCCCCCCTTCCTCTTCACTTTAATTTTGATATTTATTAACGGATAACTTTTAATGTTTTTAGCTCAGAATATCCTTTACTTCCAGCAATTCATTATCCTCTTGCGAAAAAAAAAAGTTCTCATCTCGCCTTAATCTACATTCTGTGTGTGAGCTTTATTTTTTTTTTTTCTGGTTCATTCGTCCTACGACAGTTTTTTTTTTTTTTCGCTCTGCTTTGATAAACTCTGTGCCATCAACATGCAGCTTTCTTCATTGGTAACTGAAGAAAGGGATGTAGCATGTTTGGGAATGCCCATACTGTTGATTCTGCATTTATATGTCAGATAGTATCAATTAGATTCTCTTGTTTAAGTTTGTTATTATTTACGCATGAAGTATGTGAACACGACGTCGTCCCGTGATAGATGCGGGTTCGATTCTACCCCAAGAAGCTGAACATTCTCTAGTTTAGGATATAAAAACAACATGTATTAATGAGACACACAGCGCTCTGGCTTATTATTCCATAATCTTTGGGGTAGGAGAGAGACAACAAAGAAATAGAATATTAAAGACGATGAAGCGTTAGTGTACGTTGTAACGAAATTCTACTTCATTCGTTTACTGTTCTAACAAAAATTGCTTTTTAAGTTTTAGAAATGAATCCGTCTCTGTCTTTCCTTATTTCCCTTGCCACATATTTACCCATAGAAGACTTTTATATTTGCCTTTTGCTAATGCCTTTGCTGGGTGATCTGCTTATTCTTGCTGCTATCAATTCCCTGGGTCCGTTTCTTCTCTGTCTACGATATTCTCAACATTCTTCTGTATCCACCTAAATAGGATTGTGGGACGTCGGCCCGCGAAATCCGTTGGTGTGGCAACTACAGGCGGGACTCGGAATGCAATAAATCTAGGAGCTTTATACACATTCATCAATAAATGTAGGTGCTTTATAAACATTCATCAATAAATTTAGGTGCCTTATAAACATTCATCAATACATTTAGGGACTTTATAAACAATCATTAATAAAATGAATCTTAACATCATCAATACCAGGTAACATCTTCTCACCAAAGAGTGGCAGTTTCAGCTGTCACACTAATTAAAAGTTTGACCAAATATAGCAGGCTAATATTTTTAAGTTCACTCTTGTGTATGGCCGCGAATCATTTTATAAATATCCAAACTACCCTTAGCTGAAAAAGGTCCCCTTCTATACTCTACAATGTCCCTTTCGTTTTATTCTGTGTCGTACATGATTGGCATAGCTGCACAAGGAAAGGCCATACACACCTTGTCAGTGTGCATTGTCTGTTACTATGAACAGATGCGGATGCCGAATAAGTAATGCAAATTTGGGAAAACTGGAGAAAGTTAAAATATTTTCTAATAAACTTCAGTTTGGCGGATTCATACTTTGAAAACTGACCTGGGCTCTCAGGGCAATCCAGCCTAAAAAGGGTGCCATTATATAGCCACTTTAGTAACTTTTTGTCTAAATTGGTTTTTAATTATATAACCTGCATAGTTGGATACAATTATCTCGGAACAGTCATAACATCTGATGGGAGATGCCTTGAAGAGATTAGAACAAGAATCGCCATGGCGAAAGTAGCCTTTAGCAAGATGAAAAACATTCTGACCAATAAAAAGATGTCAACTGAAACGAGAAAAAGAGTGTTGAGGGGATACATAGAGCCTGTTCTTTTGTATGGGTGTGAAACTTGGACAATGTTCAGTCAAGCTGAAAAACATCTGATGGCTGCAGAAATGTGGTTTCTGAGGAAAATGCAAAGAATACCATCGACAGACAAAAAAAAACCAACGACCAAGTACTACAGGAGACAAATGAAAGTCGTAAATTGTTTAGAGAAATTAGACGTAGACAGTCAACATTTTTTGGACATGTTATGAGAAGAAATGGATTGGAGAACTTAGTGACAACTGGCAAGATCGAAGGGAACAGACCAAGAGGAAGACCGAGAGGAAATTACCTGGATGGCTTGGCCACATGGCATGGACGAGACAGGAACACTGAGCTGATCCACGACTCTGGTGATCGAGTGAAATGGCGAGTCATGACCACTTACGCTTTCCGGCATGGCACATGATTGATTGATTGATTGATAGTTGGATAGCTCTTGAAAAAATACACATCTAACGGTACCTTATTCAAGTATGTAGGTCAAATTTAAGCCGAGATATTAATGTTTGTGTGTAAGTTTATCCTTTAAAAGGGTCATATACAATACAAACAATTTTGACGTTTCACATTTTGTGACCCTACCTACACACTCACACAACTATCGGTTTTCACTGGTAGCCAAGGGAGATTAACACTGCGGCCTGTCTAACTCAAGGAAAAATAACTCTGCCGGTTTATATAAACACTCAAGCACACAGATATATACTTCTTCACGTCATCTGTATGACTTCAGACCGCGCGTGCACTGCACGCGGCGAGTCTTGTCAGCCAGCGTAGATAGATGCATTTTGACAAAAGATGTTCCGTTGGAAAGATGAAAAATTATCAATGACCCGGCCCATGCAGAGTGATGAAAATGTATACACAAATAATAAATTTGACGGTGAATGCAATCAAGCATCCATTGGCATGCAAATGGCTGTGAATATTCCATAACAATATTAAATAGTCTCGCTGACAAAGAAACGGCTATTTCCGGCCATTGAAATATTACATCAGAGCATTCAATTGTCATAATTTTAGTTTGGGATGACCCTCCCGACCTTAATAGTCGAAAATGACAAGATTTACATAAAAATGGATGATACATCTAATAACACATACTAGAAAACACAAATACATCTACATAAAACGTAATTTGCGCGTCTATTTACGTCTGAAAAAGTCACTCTGTATCTCTGTGTAGGAAACGAATTTTAGAAACACGAGATGTACACACGTAAACTGAGGAGGGAGAAACTATATAAAGTAATCGGTCCATTTTTTAACGCGAACTTGAAATATTCGGAAAATTTAACATCACGAGTACTCTAAACTTACTTAAATCGGAGACACAAAAAATAGTTGCCGAACAAAACCACAAATATATTTACGTTAAAATGCGGCAATCTGCACCGTAGTGGCTACCATTATATTTCTTAGAAAGTAAGGGCGGCCTGATCACTGATCACATCATTCACCTAGTGCCGATTATTCTCTATAAATATGAGTCTATACCGTAAGCCTGGTGCACCTTACGGTGGGTTAAAGTGTCTTTTAGATTACCTCACATTTAACCTACCAATAGGGGAAAGTGGATCCGCTATATGCTGAAATTCCGTTAACTGATTCAATGCCAAACAAACAGTAGGTTTGAACTACACATGGCTCACAATCAAATGAAAAAGTATTTTAATGTAAAGCTCCGTTCTCTGAGCATGAGCATATGCATTGCGGAAGACAGTGTTGCCATCTCCCTTTGATGAAAAAGCACCAATATTGACCCCAAAAAGCACCAAAAAGCACCACAATTATTTGGAAAGCACCAAAAAAAAAAAAAAAAAAAGAGCACCAACGGTTTTTATTACAAATATAACAAGGTAGCACATTATAATGTATTATTATCACTTCATATTACAATGAAGTTTGTTCCAGATCCGCCAAATCTCAATCAGAACTACTCTCGAGCCAAAAAGAGCACTAAATTGCAATACTATTTTTTGGCAAAGCACTAAAACAAGCACTAGCGGTATTCATTCAAAATGTTATAAAGTACCACATTATAATTTATTATTATCATTGAATATTAGAGTGAAATTTATTCCATATCTGCCAAATCCCCGTCAGACAACTCCTCTTCAGAATCTGTAGCTATTTCCTGCTGTGTTTGCTCCTGCGATGATGATGATGATGATTGAGAGAAACGTGTATATGCCTCCTGTGATCCAATTATTCGTAGAATATCCTTGGGTAGTTTATAATCATGACAGCATTTGCCATATCTTTTCATTCCATACCTAATAGTCAAAACAACTGTCAAACACTTGATGCTCAGTCTGTTCTGAAATTTTGATTTTATAACTCCCATCTGACTGAAAAAACGCTCCACGTTCTCATTAGAATGAGGTAAAATGAGTACAGTTAAAGCTAAATCTATAAGATCTTGGAAAGGATTTTCACCGTTGGCATCCCTGTATGAGGCTATTTCTGCCCACAGTCCAAGTATGTCAGAGGTCTGTGTCCACTGCATATGATGAAATTTTCTCCACTGGAAATCGATGCGGGTGAGAGTAGCTGCATCTTCTACAAACATTTTAGCAAGATCTAATATACAGGGCGTCATTGGCTGTAGACATTCACTTCCACTAAGACATGACATGGACTGCAACACTCGAATGTTATCGGACAAACGTAAAAGCAGCTGTGTCAACAGCTCTATTAAAAACTGGATGCTCCTTACACGAATTTCTTTCTCATCAGGAACCTGGTAGCCTGCTATTTCTTTCTCAAACTTGTAACCTAGATTGGGATTAGGATCTAAATAATCTTGAATATCATCACTTTCTGTTATCCCCCCCCCCCACTCCCACCCCACTCCCCAGGAATAGCAATCTTTGAACTGATAGAATCAGTAAGTTGGACAAGATCGCTGAGTAGTTTTGTTGGATCCTGTATATCTGCTTCGAATTTCTTATTCACACTTTGAACTTCTCCGAGAATATGCTTGAGAAATATGAGATACAGATAGATTTTCATGCCGCTAAACATATAATTTAGAAGTTCTTCTGTATAACAGCGCTCATTGACTAGCTATACCAAAATTAGTTCTGAGCTCGACCCACTGCTGCAATATTCTGACAATGGCAGATTGAATGGACATCCATCGTGTCTGGCTTAATTGAACAACCTGCAGCGGATGTTGTCCATCATTTATTGAAGCAAAAAGCTCGCTGTACTTTGCTTGACGAAGACTTGAGTGAGAAAACTAGTTATATGTTTCTCTAAACACGAACTCTATGTTTCTGGGCAGACAAGCAGCTGCAGCCTGTGACACTGTCAGCTGAAGGGAATGACATACACACCTAACCAGTACCAGATGAGGAACTTCGGATATTAATTGTGTATATACTCCATTGTTTACACCTGTCATGACAGATGCATTTGCAGTGCCGAGTGCAACTAGCCTTTGCACCTCAAGTCCATTCTTGTTTAAACAATCTTTTAACGCATTGCATATTTGTCAACAACCCATGTGTAAGGCATCATCAGATTACTTCTCCCACACCACACAAGAAACTTGCAAGTCGTGTGAGAGGAAATAAATGATACATTTTATTGCCGTTGGCTCTTTACAAGTACATAACAGTCGCTATCAAACCACACACAAAGCCACAGAATTGCCTATCACTAGTTTCCTAAACTCTAATGCTATCTCTATCTATTTGGTTACACAAAACTCCTATCAACACTAAACGAGGTGCTCGCTACAAAGTCAGTCCCCAGTCTGACTTTCTTACTCCCGTGGCTACACAGCACGCGGAAGGACCTTGAAGTGTGCCGTTTTTGCGTGCCGTTGCCCCTGGCACGCTTACATTAGCTGTCTTCTGTTGAGGGGCAATCGTGGCTATCACGTAGGCGTGATTCTGTCGTGACCAGAGTGCTAACCATCTGGTCAACGTCTCCGTGTCTCATGAGAGAACTAGTTAATAGTCCCCCATTCTATCACCTACCCTGCCCTTATATCGGGGCAATGTATCACCTCTAATCTATTTGAGGTTGACCACTCTTCCCGGTGGTCTTCTATCTTGAGGCAGACCTCCGGCCCTTATGTTCCAGTCTTTGACACACACCCTCCCCTCCTGTATTGCGTCATCAACTTTGACTCATTGGTTGTGACGCAAGGGGTTTCTAAAAAATTAGTGTCTCTAATTTTTGTCAAAGACTGTAGATAACCTGGCTTTGGGTAACTCCATAGACTTCTACTGACTAATGTCACAATGTAGTATCACTTTACTTGGCTACTGGCATTCGCCACAAACTTGTCTGGTTGGCGTGAGCCCTATTCTCAATCGCAATATTATATTAATTAGAGGTATGTCTGAACCGGACCGTTGTCTTATAAGACCTGCCCTCCCATAGTAAATTAACTTACTACCCATACAAAGTTGACTTTCTTAGGGTCAACACATGAATTGCTTCATGTCCCCCATATAATATTAAACAACCATTACCCAAGCTGTGTGCGACAGGCTTTACCTATCTCGCTTCCGCGTGTAAAGTTATATTTCACTGTTAAGTTAGTGTTTCGTTGTCTATTATGTTCCCTGACCCGGAGTTATCTCCCTTTGATCTACAAAATATGTATGCAATTTATATGTTTGTTTTTCTGGTTGTTTGCGTGTTTGGATGTAATTAATAATATAATCTAACTTCTAACATGTGTATCTAACTATCATGTGTATGTAAGTTAGTTTTCAAGTGCCATAATTCGGTTGAATGTGGTCACAAACAAGTGTATAACACTAATTCGTGACTACGTTTCCGTATTATGGGACTTAAAATACTTTCTCTAAGATCTAAACTAAACTACACACAATACATTCATCACAGCACGTTTTCACATTGAAAGCAAAAATTTGACGCAGACAAAAAATAAAAAGTCGCGTTGAGCGGCAGAAAAATACGCTGACCGATCTCACTCTCTCTTGTATAATTTACATTTGCTCTCACTTTCACACTTCCGTCACACATTTTTCCCTTTCACACTTATGTCACACATCTTTCACCCTCCCAATTATTTAAAAACATTGGAGTGACACTGTACAAGTTTGGCTCAGTTTGAGAAGGTTGAGCTCAATGACTGTGCGTAAATCGCTGCACGAGTCATGTATATACAACATATTTACATGTAAGAGCAAAGGTTGATGGTTTGTACCCTGGTATTATGACCAACTATATTTTACTGTAATATTACTCTAAATACTGATATAATAATACTACTTCTATAAATGTGTATTTAATGCGTTAAATATTTTAATCTATATTGCCACATTAATCCTAAGATATGCTTACATTAATCTTAATATTTATCTAATTTAAGGGATGTAATCTAATTATTTAAAATGGCATTGATGTGAGATGAGTTATGTACCTTTCTGAAATGGGTTATCTGAAATGTAATAAAATTATAACTAATGTTTTTAAATGCTACAAAAAATATATGACTGATCTTCTTATCTAAATGGTGTAAATGATGTATGTTTAATTGTCTGATATTTTTATCCTATTACGGTGTAAACTAATCATTATACTACCTGATCACGTTTGTTAAATGGAATGGTTCATTAAGATGGAATGAAATCAACTGAAATGAAACAAAGTGGAATGTAGTAAACTAAATGGTACTGTTCCTATCTAAACTACTATCTATTCTACTTTTACGGTAAGTAAGTTGGTAAAATAATGATTTATGTAAACTACTAAAAAAAATGAAAACTATTTTATGTCCTAACTCTAAATGTAAATTAACGTTACCTAATCTACCTATAATTTATCACTATATTAAAAAGTTATAATACATATCACAATAAGTATTTATATACATGGTATTCAAATACCCCAGGTTAGTTGTTGCCCCAATGTGCAGAAATTGCTTTCATTGGCATATCATATATTCACACTTGTCCTGGGTATTTCAAATACATTACACAGTCATACTTGTGTCCTATGGGTATTGCACCTGTAGAGTTCGCTTGTGTCGTAGACCAGTATTTTCGTGTCTGTATTTATGCACTGTTCTGACACTGTTTTTCTCTGCTTAACACAAATGATTCACGGGAACACATATGGAGCTTAGTAAATAACGAGCTGTTCCAGTTCACACGGTGATATATTTGTTATTCGGAGCACAGTTCTTCTTTTGATGTCTACGGACACATGGTAGATCACTGTTCGTAGTACATAGTTCAGCTGTAATATCTATGTATTAGTATAAACATTTCAAATAGAATATTCTAATGTACTACTACTCTATTACTGTACACTCTTATGTGGAATCTCTGGTATTTCTACCTCAGATGGTCGACTAAGGGTATCAGCCAGAACGTTGTCCTTACCCTTAATATGCTCTATACTAAACGTATAGTTTTGGAGTATAAGCGACCACCTGTATATACGGTCATTCCGATGCACACCACTTTGTATGACCGTAATTGGGGAGTTGTGAGTCTGGACAATGAAGTGAACACCCGCTAGAAATCGATGGAGCTTCCTCACCGCATAGATGACGCTTAGGGCTTCCAACTCTGATATGGAATATCTGGACTCAGCTGGTGTGATCTTACGGCTCACGTAGCAAAAAGGGTGGAAGATGCCATCATAAAATTGGCCTAATACTGCAGCGATGGAGATTCTGCTGGCATCTGTCCTAAGATAATAAACGAGCCTAGGATTAGGCAAGCGGAGGATTGGTACATTACTAAACAAGATTTTCAATTTTGACAATGCAGAAATTAATAATGCATGTTTGACATCTAATTTTACAGATGCTTTTAAAACATTGGAAAATACACTTGTAATTTCCGCTAAATTTGGTATGAATTTGCTATAGTAATTTACTAACCCCAAAAGGCTTCTGACCTGCTTCTTTGTGGTAGGCATGGTCAGGTTCATAATTTTTGTAATACTTCTATTGTCAGTCTTAAGTTGACCTTGTGAAATGACATGACCCAAAAAGTCAATTTCTTTTAGGCCCAATTCAACTTTGCTCGGTTTGACAATGAGACCGAAGAGTCGCAACCTGTCAAAGACATATCTTAGTTTCAGTAAGTGTGTTGTCCAGTCATCAGTATGGACACATATATCATCTATATAAGTCACTGTATTCGTCACTCCATGCAGTAGATCTCTAGTTAAGCGTACGAAAGTGGCAGGAGCATTTCGAAGTCCGAAAGGAAGAAAACGCCACTCGTAAAGTCCTAACGGTGTTGAAAAAGCAGTAAGATGAATGGATTGAGTCTGCATAGGGACCTGCCAATATCCCTTAGTAAGATCTAATTTAGAAAAGATTTTGGAGGTGGACATGTCAAGGATAAGATCTTCGCAGGAAAGAATTGGTTCTGCGTCGATCTTAGTGACGTTGTTGAGCTTTCGATAGTCCACACACAGACGAATTGTGGAGTCCTTTTTCTTAACCAGGACGATTGGAAAGGAGTACTCAGATGTAGATTTCTGGATGATCCCACTAGCTTCTAAATTAAGAATTTCATTATTTAGACTTTCTCTATAGCTGAGTGGGATAGAGTACGGCCTGCATTTGATAGGCTTAGAGTCCGAAAGAAGAATGGAGTGCTCGATTCTGTCCGTCCTACCTGGAATGTCAGAAAATATGTCTTTATACTCTGTCACTAATTGTAGTAATTGTCGTCGTTGACTGTCTGTTAGTCCCTGTTCTATCTGTATGCTATCCATTGTTGCAGTCTTGTCTACAATGGGAACAGGTAGTTCCATTCCGTCGTCGTCTACCTGATTCAGTACGGTGGTGGTGCTAAGTGCGTATTCTGTAAGCTCACTAGGTGTATGGATATCGTCGGATTTGCCAGTCTCGCTAACTAGTGTAGTTGCGTTGTGTACGTCTGTCGCCTGATCAATAGATGTGGGTGCACTTTGTTCGTCTGTCTCTACTTCTGTCTCTTGTCGTGAAAAGTAAGGTTTCAGCATGTTGACATGGAATATCTTTAAGTGTCCGTTTATTGATATTTCATAGTCAACATCTGAAAGTTGTTGTATCACCTTGAAAGGCCCTTGCCATGAAGTTAACCTTTTATTATGCTTGTCTGGTAGTAGCACCATTATGTATTGACCAGTTTCAAGTGTTATGGGTCTAGCACCTTTGTTAGGACTGTGATGTCTGAGGATATCTGCACTGTTTACTGGAGTGAAACCATTCTTCTCCTCCCAGACAGATATTTCTTCATCTGTACAGTGCTTTAGCTGGGGCAGACACCCAAGAATTAACTCAGCACAAGGGTTGTCTAGTATTGCACAAGTAAAGGTACCAGAAAGGAACGGGATGTTTATATGGGCTCTTGCCAGAGGATAGGTTTCTATATTACCAGAAAAAGTCCGGCATTTTACAGAGTCACCAGTATAATCCTTTGGATTAACAAGTTCCTTTTTCACACCAATAATAGAGCTCCCACTGTCAAGCAAACATCGGCATGGCTTATCATTGACCATCGCAGAGTGAAACAATAGATTGCCTCTGGAGGCTATAACTGCATTTGCATTCTCTACGGAGGATGTTACAAAATGCCCACATTCTAATTTTCCGTCTGCATGAAATTGGTGACATTGGACACAATTGTCAAAGCTTAATACATCGTTCACACAACACACATATTCAGATTGCTTGAAAGGTAATACATTTTCATTCTCACACTCGAATTCGCTACCACTATCAGAAGATGTATCAATCAAAATAGCATTGTTGGCTTTCATACGTTGGCGGCCCAGGCACTTATTTGAATAATGGCCGTAGCTGGAACAAAAGAAGCATTTGATTGCACGCCTGTATGCAGATCTTTTGTTTTGTTGCTTCTTAATAACATTTTCAAGATGCGCCGGATAATTTGGCGATTTGTCACACATAGAATAAGTGTCATGCAAAAGTTGACAGTAAATACATTTTGACACATTCCTATCTTTCTTGTCGACTTTCTGAAAGGGTTTTCTCTTACTCTGATAATTTTTCGGTTGGTCTTTCACAAAGGACACTACTTCAGAGTCATTTGAGGTCTTAAAAATATCTCTGTTAGAAGAAAAATATGCAGACCCTTCCTTTTCGAACTGCTCTATGTTCTCAATGTCTGACTGCTGTAGAAATTTAGGAAAAGGAGATGGTATAGTGGATATGACTTTATCCATGGCTATTAAATTTTTAAGTCTGTCAAAGTCTTTTCCTATGTTAGCTGCTTTAAGCCACCTATTTAGTACACTCTGAACATTTGAGACATAATCAATGAAAGTCTCACTAGGTTTAGGTTTTAAATTTGCGAACTGAACCTGATACCCAGGGGCATCAAGTAAAAAATGTTGCATTATCCTATCATGGATGTATTGATAGTTAGATCTAAGATCTGTTGGTATAGCTTCTATCACTTTAAGGGGCTCACCACTCAGGTTCTTCATATAAATCATAGCCCACATCTCTATTAGAACTTGGTGATATTTAAACTGATACTCGACATTTTCTGTCCAGGCTGATATGGAATCTTCTTTACAATATGGTTTGATAATATTGTTGTATTTGTTGAACTTATTTTCTTCTTGTTGACTTTTTAGTTTAGTGGCAGAGATCTCTGCGTGTGAGTCTACATCCATACCTTTCATCTTTAACTGTGTCTCTGATTCTACTTGAATTTGTTTTTCCTTAACTCTTGCCATTTCATCTATCTCTTTTTGCTTTAGTTCTCTCTCTTGATCTCATTGCTTCTGTTTTAATTCTTTATCTTGTTCTAACTGTTTTAGCTTAATTTCCTTATCTAGTTGTGCCATATCTTTTTGATGCTCTCTTTCTCGAGCGCGTTCGTCTCTCTCTGCATTCTCTTTTCGTATACGTTCAGCTGTCTCAGCATCTTTTGCTTCTTTAAATTTCTGATCAGCATATTTTTCTAGCTCTTTACCTGTGTATTGCATTTCTTTACCTGCTTTTACGAAATCAGCTAAAGTAGCCATGATGTTAGGTAATTAGCTAGTGTTGACCTACCCTGAACTCTTTAATCACTTATGTTTCTTTGATATGTTATGGTTCTTATTATCTGAAAGCTACAACTTGTATTCTATGTTTATAACCTGAAATATTTAATCCTGAAATAAAAAACAGAGCACAAAAGTATGCTAATGCATTACAAGCTGAAAAAGAGATGCACTATTAATCACATTGCATGCCAAATATATTGAGTATACTCAACTTAATGTTCCCGAGAACCAGGAACACACTCCGGTAACACAGGTCACCTTATTTGGCACTTCGGCATAGACACGAGTTTTCTAATCAGGTCACCTGTTTGGCACTTCGGCATACACACGAGTTTCCTAATCAGGTCACCTGTTTGACACTTCGGCATACACACCAATTTTCTAATCAGCTGTTGTTCACCCTGGTTTACAGTGCAGCAACAATTAACAAATAGTAAACGACATATAATATTTTCGACAATTTGGTACAATCACAATGACATGCCCACGAACAAAACAGAATATAGTTTACTTAATATTAAATTGTCAATGTCCTGTCTTCGTTCTAACTTTTTATGCCTTTCGTCACTAACCTAGTTTAATCTATGCAAGTGTTGTGCAGACCAAGTCTAATTTGCATGGCCAAAAAGTAGTGCCATCGTGACGGTAAACACAAGAAAAAGTACGAAAAAAAAATTCAATAACTGCTTTGAAATAAATAAAAATATATTAATGTTGTTTAAATAAATAAATATATTCAATTACTAATTCAAATAAACAAATAATAGGTAATATAAAGCACTGATTCAGGCGGGCAGCAGCTTAACGATTTGTAAACATTCAGATGCTGAATGCCAATGGCGCAGAACAACTGCTTGTCAATCGTAACACGTCAGAGGCGCAGCGCTATTTTTAGCTTGCAAAAATCGATAATGTTGCTGGCTGTGTATCGCTCCGCCAAGAATCATTTTTGATAGTTATTCATAAATAAATAAATAATTACATGAATAAATAACAGAAAATAATAATATCAATACTTACAACTTTGAAGAAACACATGATTTAAGTATATAATATTTTACTAAACACAAATAAGCATTATTTCGTCACGATAGGCACAGTTTCGTTAGCAACTTGTCCTAGTACTGCACACGTCAACCGTCACTGACACAAATTAAATTCACTACTTCACTATTTGTAAACTTAGTCTAGAGCCGTGGATGAGTGTATTAGCTTGGCTCTTTCGTCCAAACCACACTTCTGACACCACATTAATCTTTGCCTGTCAACAACCCATGTGTAAGGCATCATCAGATTACTTCTCCCACACCACACAAGAAACTTGCAAGTCGTGTGAGAGGAAATAAATGATACATTTTATTGCCGTTGGCTCTTTACAAGTACATAACAGTCGCTATCAAACCACACACAAAGCCACAGAATTGCCTATCACTAGTTTCCTAAACTCTAGTGCTATCTCTATCTATTTGGTTACACAAAACTCCTATCAACACTAAACGAGGTGCTCGCTACAAAGTCAGTCCCCAGTCTGACTTTCTTACTCCCGTGGCTACACAGCACGCGGAAGGACCTTGAGGTGTCCTTCGGCTTTTTGCGTGCCGTTGCCCCTGGCACGCTTACATTAGCTGTCTTCTGTTGAGTGGCAATCGTGGCTATCACGTAGGCGTGATTCTGTCGTGACCAGAGTGCTAACCATCTGGTCAACGTCTCCGTGTCTCATGAGAGAACTAGTTAATAGTCCCCCATTCTATCACCTACCCTGCCCTTATATCGGGGCAATGTATCACCTCTAATCTATTTGAGGTTGACCACTCTTCCCGGTGGTCTTCTATCTTGAGGCAGACCTCCGGCCCTTATGTTCCAGTCTTTGACAATATTGCCTGCGCGTTGCAGTCACTCTCTTCAACTAAATCGTATTAAAGGGAGTTAAATTACGTGAATATTGCGCGGTAATGTAATAATCGGACAAATCTTGAGCTACAGCCTATGATGGGTGACGTTGAAATATTATGTTGTGATAATTTGGCCGTGTCCAGCGTTTCCGCTTGGTCTAGTGGTTACACACCCGCTTCACACGCGTTTCTGTTTCTGGGTCTGGTCAAGGGTATGCACTACTGACGAGCTCAAACGAGAGCGAAACTCGAGTCTAGTGCTTCCACATTGACGTGGATAGGCCTTAGGTTCATACCAGAATACGATAAGCGTTGCCAGTAGTGGGTTGTGCTCAATATTTAAGTCTCAAATCCCGAAACAACCAAATAAATCAATGTAATAAGACTGTTTTACTCCCTCGCTTCAATTCAAATTGGCTTTTTCGTGTTCCCAAAATGATGTTTAAAGTAATTTTTATCCACCCCCAAAAAAGGACCAAAAAGCAACAAAAAATATTGTGAAGCACCAAATTCGCGCGGTCGCGCTAAATGCAAAGATTTGGCACTAAATGACTTGAAAAGCACTAAATCTGGTGCGAAAAGCGTCAAAATGGCAACACTAGCGGAAGATGCCACAAAACAAAACAGATTACACGATTGGTATGGCGATATATCGTTCTTATGTCCAGATGGGAGGTCACATTTGGCATGTTAATGTGTTTTTTAGATTACTTTTACTGTAAATCTCAGATTTTACCTAACAATTGTGGAAAGTGTATTCACAGAGGGGAAAATGTATCCACATAGGAGAAAGTGCATCCACATAGGGGAAAGTTTATCCACATAGGGGAAAGTGTATCAAAAGCGTGGCGACCAAGCAGCTCCGTATCTCCACTTCCTGATTCTTTGATTCTCTGAACCCAGCGTTCGACTGTACTTCTGTCGACTGCAAAACTTCCATACACATCACATAGACATCTCTTTTTATATTATTCGTCGGTTATGAATCAGTTGCCCGTCTCCCTGGCCTAGGAGTTTAACGTCTTTCTCCGTAATCTCATATACTCTCGTGAGTAAACGTGATGTGTACGAGAAATGGTAGCTGTTCTCGCCGCGTCGGTAACTTACCGGGTTTGTGAGCCGATCTTTCATAAATCAATGGCAAACTACTGAGCGTAATCTTGCCAAGAAATCAACAATCAGCTGAAAGATGCTGATGTTGACAGCGATGTCCTGTAAAGGATATGCCCCCGCCCCCCACCCCCCCCCCCCCCAAAAAAAAAAAAAAAAACTGAATCAGTTAAACTAAAGGTGACTCAGGGGTGATTTTTGAGGTTTATATACGTGGAATGTAAAATGTAATTTTTAGAATACACGAGAATATGTATCATCATCATCATAGTGGACCTGTTAAATGGCGAACGAACTCATATTTCTTCATACATCTCGGTTCTTGGTGTTCGTGATCGATTCTACTGCATTCCCGTCTGCGGTGGCCTTAGACCACACAGCATCATTTCTTGCTGTCGCCTTCTTCTACTGCTTATCTAACTAGCTGTCACTATGGACTCAAATACCTTTCTTCCGTTCATAAACACACTTGTGTGTTTATGAGAGAGAGAGAGAGAGAGAGAGAGAGAGAGAGAGAGAGAGAGAGAGAGAGAGAGAGAGGCGAAGAGAAAGAGAGAGAGAGAGAGAGAGAGAGAGATTGAGAGAGGAAGAGATAGCGAGAGAAGAAGAGAAAGCATGACAGAGGTTGAGGAACGAACGAACGGAAGAAAGAACTTTATTTTTAAAGGGTCACAAGTTAGTTATGCAGGCTCGTCTTACATTCGACTCTTCCAATCACTCATCGTTCTTTCATCAATTCTGCATGTTACATTCACATAGAAAAAAAGCATTGTCAAATTAATTTTGTAAACATAAACAATGCATATTTACATGTTATGACACGAGCAGGTAGATACAAGTACACACGCACATGGATAGGCACATTCATATATACCTTCATACACAGTCGTACATCCACACAGACACATATCCAGTCACATACCCACACACTCACTTCCTTACATACACACACATATACCCACTCACAATATATGCAGGTGTGTAATACGAGTTTATTCGCTCTTCTTGTCGTCATTGTGAAGAATAATTTTGTTGTTTCGCGACAGCATCTAAACATGCAGTACACATGTTATTTTTTTATGTTTTTTTTTAAATTTTGGTCCTCGAAATTATTCTACAACTGTGAGATACTTTCATTACCCTCATAAAAAAACGACCCGAAAAATTACGATTTAAAGGATGTTGGGATGACGTCACGAGTAACCTCACTAGGTGACGCCAAATATAGCGACGCCTCTGTCAGAAACTACGAACGGTGACTGCTAAACTGTCAATATATAGGCAAATATAGGTAAAGGGTATAGCAATTTACTTCGAATTCTAGAACAAACTAAACTGCTTGAATGTTGTGGTAGAAACACATCGATTTCCATTTTTTTTTTAAAGATAAGGCTACAATTGCAAACAGCTTTAGAACTCTCAATTTACCCTCTCAAAATGAGCGTGTGCAAACCTCGTAGCTTGAGCGACTATAATTATATGATTATTTGACGGCACTTAGTAGTCATAACAAACCACGTAAATATCAGTTAGCTTTAGAATCCCTGAAGCCACAGGAAAACACACACATGACAAATAAATAGTTGTATTGATCAACTCTCAGAGAAGGCAAAGGAAGTAATTCTAAATCCATACAAATGACAGATTGCTGTTGTTATTGTTATTGTTATTGTTGTTGTTGTTTTTGTTGTTGTTGTTGTTGTTGTTGTTGTTGTTGTTGTTCTTCTTCTTCTTCTTCTTCTTCTTCTTCTTCTTCTTCTTCTTCTTCTTCTTCTTCTTCTTCTTCTTCTTCTTCTTCTTCTTCTTCTTCTTCTTCTTCTTTGTCACGAAAATCAAGTGCTGCTGTCATATTTGACCTAGTCTTATAGCTGGGAGAACCCGTCTATGTTAATATAAGGAAAACCCGTTGGGAGAATGCACAGCAAAATGATTCTATCAAGTATTGCGTTCATTATGTTGATGAGATATTAACCCCTGATCGCCACTTTCACGTTTTGGCTAACATCTGCAGCGAGTACCCCAGTTCTTTTATTATAAGTTTAGGAAAACTCCTATAGACCACAAGGTGTTCTCCGTTAGATAAGGTATCAGCTTGATGTATTTTCATGTGGTCGTCAGTCTGCCGACTAGCTGATTTACCAACAAAGGCCGAGCTTGGCGCTGAACGTGACGGGAGAAGGCCTCAGTTTGAATAGCTCATGAGGGTAAACCGACCCATGGTTTTGACCTCGGGATCTGGGTCTAAGGGTTATTCTTTTAAAAGATGTATCCATCCATATCGTCAAGCATTCGCACCGACATTATATGGTTAGGGTTTGAGGCATCCGTAGGGAAACAGGCTTCAAGTAGAATTTATATTTGATAGGTAAACATTTATCTTGACTGTATCAAGGACGTTCCCTGCAGAGGGGCGGCCCTTACCAAACTACCTCCTTGTTAGGTACTCTACAGTATATTTTATAGCGAAGGGAGCTATTTGGGAGCTGGGGCGCTTTATATTCTTCACTATGAAGGGATGCTACACTAAAATTAGTACACCGTCGTGAGTTACAGATGGAACATGGGAATGTATACAGATATACCAAGTGATGTACGGTAACTAATGAAATACTTTAGCTCACAAAGGAGCTCAGAAACTTCCTGCCTTTGTCCGTACGGTCGCCTGGTTAGGAATAATATGATAATATTGCTCCCGATGGAGTTCATGCTATTTGGACATTATCATAGTCTCGTGCCCTGCGTTATTACCTGATAGCGATCCATGGCGACCCGTGGAACCTTTCACTATATAGCAGCTTCATCAAGGAAGGGCTAATGAAAGGGATCTGGTCTACCATATACCTATTCTAACGCAGCTCTCATAGGAGTAGAAGTGATATGCAATTTAATTTAACTCCTTTAGTGCGGGGGTACTGAAATGGTTCAGAGATAACACACAACCTGATATATGGTGAGAGAATGGTTTTTGTGTGCAGAGGTTCCAGATGTGCAGAGTCTGCCGTGACAACCGGGCCTCATACAAGTGGAGACCAGGTTCTTTCAAGACGGTGTTGTTCACCTGGGCTTCCCGTTAGATGGTGGTTTACCCTGATATCCAGGATCTGGTAACCCATGTTTATTGGTAAAATGGATAACTGATGAAATGTCTGTCCTATTAATTGTCCTGTATATTTGAGAGGGAGGCAAGTCACTGTCACCAAATTCTATATTTCAGGGTTCCTTTTGTTCTTTTTGGTCAACTGAACACCCTTAAGTTTGGACAACAAGGGTATGGCATTCCACTGACGCTCAATCAGGTGCCCTGCCACGGAATAAGTCAACGGTATGGGGAGTTACCAGCTGGGTAGGAACGTAGATTGTTGTCACCACAATGAGGCATGCTGCATATTCAGTGATCGGGTATGTCAAGTTTTGTGTTGAAATTTAAACACAAAATTCTGAATGAACGTTCGTATATTGTGATATCTCAGATTGATGAACTCTTAGACCATCCACGGCTCCCAAGAGGACGATCACAGAAAACCACAGATAGATCACTGAGGGTGTGGTTCCACCTAGAGACCACAGTTATTGAAGTTCCCGAATTGAATAGGGTGAATACGTCAACTCAACATTCTGGCCAGTCTGAAGAATAATGTCTACAGTCGGATCTGCAGCTGAAGGAGGACTCCATTAGAAGTCAGGTGTTGTACTTGAGACTCCCGACGTAGAACATTGACAGGCTATTTCATAAATATCGTTTATCCAGTCAGTCTGATCTGACCGCTATTCTGGTGGCATCTGGCAGATCTACTCCTATGTATCCATTCGTGTTCTTTGTCTTCTTTAGATAGTCTCTTTTGATAACTGTTGTCTGATATATTACAATTCTAAAATTATTTCTATGAGGGTGATGTTCTTTGCGTTGTAGTAAAAGTATATAGATATTAATATGTAGAAGAGAGTGAGGAGAATTCTTAGATCAAGACACTGTGAGGTCTGCAGAACATTCATCCGAGTCTTTGCCACATTCTTTCCTGATGACCAACTGTAACAGTCAAGCAACCCATCATTTCTGCCACATGTTAAGTGGGAGCTCGTCCGAGATTAGTCTGGCCGAGTCTATGGTGATAGGAACCCATATCTGTTGTCCTATCAATAGGTTCTGCCTGGGTGACCTGACTACTGTCAAAATCCCTCTCTTGATGAATACGGACAGACCTACTATTTCTTGTGGAGTTTGAGTGTATTCGTATCAGATATATTAACACTCACACACACACACACACACACACACACACACACACACACACACACACACACACATATGTATATATATATATATATATATATATATATATATATATATATATGGATAAACTTCAGGTAAAATGGCGACGATATGACGCGTTCATTCTTCGGAGACGCTGTATTTAGTGTTTTCATGTGGATTATGTGGTGTTATTTCGTATTCGTTTATTGGAAGTTTTAAAAATAAGCCACGGAAGACAGTTGTGGATGACATTTTGAGGGCAACCGACAGATAGTTGTTGGTTATGGATTCAAGTTTCGCGACGGTAGGCAGAAGATCTCGTTCACATGACAATGGCTGGCGTCAGTGACCAGTATGGTCCTTGCCGAGTAAGGAAAGCAACAGCAACTACCTTCTATAAAGTGCCTAGCTCATTATGATTCCCCTAAAGACAGATCATCGCAAGACAAGGACACAGACTGAAGAAAGTTTACAACTAATGGAAACAAAAAGACTGAACAAAAATAATCCTTCCAAATATGAAGAAATTCACAGTCAAGTCAGAATATTATCTAAGGAGGCGAAAGAAGCATGGCTTGAGGAAAATTGCTTAACAATTGAAAAATAATACAACAGTCAAAATACCAAATTAGTGCACAAAAGCATTCAGGAACTTACTAATAAAAGAATAAGTACATCAACAATGTGTCTAAAAACTAAAGATGGCAAAATCATAGTAGAAAAAATCAGATTCTACATGTATGATCATATTATGTGAAACACCTTTATGATGATAACAGATATGAACAGTATGATATTTCATTTAATAATGAAGGACCACCGATTTTGATGATGGAAGTTCGAAATGTTCTTAAACATATGAAAGCTAGCAAAGCCCCGGTTCAGATAACATCACAACAGAAATGATTAAAGCTTTAAAACAATATGGAATAGATCAAGTCACCATACTGCTGAAATCATTACATGATACCGAAGAAATGACTTCTGAATTATGTAATTCTATATTTATTGCAATCCCAAAGAAATCAGGAGCCTTGGAATGTGATCAACATAGAACAATTAGTATAATGAATCACATCACAAAGAATTTGCTACGAATTATCATGTAAAGAGTGAGGATGAAAATACAACCTGAAATAGGGGAGAACAATGCGGGTTTGTAGAAAGAAAGGGTACAGTAAATGCCATGTATATAGTGCGATCAGTTATTGAAAGTTCTATAGAAGTAAACAAAGATATACATCTTTGCTTTATTGACTACACAAAGGCTTTCGATAGAGTAAGACATGTCAACATGGTAGATAAACTTGCAGATCTACAAATTGATGGGAAAGACATTAGACTTCTAAAAAGCATATATTGGAAACAACAATCTGCCATAAGAATTGATTATAAAGTGGGACAATATCAGCCTATCAAGAGAGGTGTTAGGCAGGGATGTGTAACGTCTCCAGATATTTTTTCCCTATACAGTGAAAATATTCTCAGAAATGTAGAAGATATAAATGGAATCAGCATTGGAGGACGAAACATCAATAACGTTAGGTATGCAGATGATACAGTATTGATTGCAGACAATGAGCAGGGTATGCAACAATTAGTAGATGGGGTTGTTGCACACATTGAACAACTGGGGTTAGAATATAATAATGTTTTGCATATCCTTTACAGGACATCGCTGTCAACATCAGCATCTTTCAGCTGTATGTTGATTTCTTGGCAAGATTACGCTCAGTAGTTTGCCATTGCTTTCTGAGCGGCCGGCTCAGTTATCCCGCAAGTCACCAGCGGGGGTCGAACCGCTACCAGCTCTCGCCCGCTCCGAGACTCTGCGTGATAAACGGGATTACGGAGAAAGTATTGTAACCCCTCGGCCAGAGAGACCGGGTTAGAATAAAATTGTAAAAAGACAGATTATGGTCTCATTAGGAAGAATGAAATACCCCAATGTAATATATAAGTAAATGGGAATATTCTTCAACAAGTGAATCAGTACAATTATCTCGGAACAGTCATAATTTCTGATGGGAGATGCCTTGACGATTTTAGAACAAGAATCGCCATGGCGAAAGTAGCCTTTAGCAAGATGAAAAATAAACTGACCATTAAAAAGATGTCAATTGAAACGAGAAACGTTTGAGGTGCTACATAGTGTCTGTTCTTTTGTATGGGTTTAAAACTTGGACAGTGAGCAGTCAAGCTGAGAATCATCTGATGGCTGCAGAAATGTGATTTCTGAAGAGAATGCAAAGAATACCATGGACAGACAGAAAAACCAATGAAAAAGTACTACAGGAGACAAATGACAATCGTAAATTGATTAGAGAAATTAGACGTAGACAGTCAAAATTGTTTGGATATGTTATGAGAAGAAATCAATTGGAAAACTTGGTGACAACAGGCAAAATTGAAGATATATATATATATATATATATATATATATATACAAAATCACAAATACTGAAGTATTGGAAAGATCAGGTTGTGTGACAGTTTATTCCATGCTCAGTCTTCGTAGACTTAGATGGATAGGACATCTTAGGCGGATGGATGATGGTAGAATACCAAAGGATATCTTTTTTGGTGAATTACAGATGGGTAAGAGATCTCAGGGTCGGCCTCTACTACGATATAAAGATGTGTGTAAGCGGGACATGATTGATACAGGCATTGATAATGCACATTGGGAGCAAGTCGCCGCTGAACGTGTTGCATGGAGGGCAAATATCAGAAATGGAATAAAGTCAAAGGAGAAAATTATTGCAGAAAAGTCACACACCAAGCGTTTGAGACGTAAGATGGTGCATGATGGTGGAAATGACCACGTGTTCACATGCACCCACTGTGAACGGACATTTACAGCGCAAATTGGCCTTATCAGTCACACTCGCTACCGCCATAGTTAAAAGTTATTATGCCTTTTTAAAGCACAAACTATCGTCTGTCAAGACGGCAAGGTGCCAATGTATATATATATATATATATATATATATATATATATATATGTGTGTGTGTGTGTGTGTGTGTGTGTGTGTGTGTGTGTGTGTGTGTGTGTGTGTGTGTGTGTGTGTGATTTCTGCGGAAATTAACGATTACTTAATGGGTTATTCTTAAATTTTTTAAACGATTATTTTTTGTTAACGATTAATCGAAAACTTTTCTCCCATCACTTATACAAATGAATCGGATGTCGAAAAATTGTCGTACACTTTAAACATAGTGCTGCAAACACAACCGAGTTTCAAAATTGTACTGAGTCACCAATGTGTAAACTGCGGCAAGATGTACCAACAAGATGGAATAGTAGTTTTTTAAAATTATGCTACAGAATCTTCTATAGGCAAGAGAAGCATTAACTGTCTACATGCCAGATGAAAATCTGGATGGAGAATACGACACACACACACACACACATCGTGATTGTAACTGACTCAGAAAGCATGCTGACGAGAGTGAGGACGGGCAGACTTCGTGCGGAGTGGCTTGCTTCGCTTCGGAGGTCACGGGTGTCAAGCATCGCCTGGATCTTTTCTCCAGGGCATGCCGGTGTGCTGAGAAATGAACAGGTGGACAGATTGGCTGGCTGTGCAGAACTTGGTGGAGTATTGATACATGACAAGGCAGACGTGGTTGCGGCCTTGTGGAAGCACGTGCACACCTCGGAGGAGCAAATGGATTACCATGGTCTGGCAAGAATGAGACAACGAGGAGTGACGAAGGGATCTGGCCGACGCTCAACGCTCAGAGGAAAGGCGAGACGGACTTATAATCAGATTGCTACTGGTACTATTAGTGTTGCAACTCTTCGCTGGCTGCTGAGGATGGGGACGGAGCACTTATGGGAAATCCCCGAATGCTGTGATGTTGATTCCTAAATCAATCAATCAATCATGTCAGATGAAAAGAAGCAATACAAAGGTCCAAAACTGCCAGATTAAGATTGGGAGAAGATTTCGAAATATGTCAAAGTGTTGGGCTTATTCTGTCAGACCACGGTCCTGCTTGGCGGTCAAGATTTTGTTTCATGTCTCTATTGCCACTGCTATCATCGTTGACAAAGCATATGTCTGTACACGATGGTGATCCTGGCTACATAGTTAAATTTAAGGCACCATGTATTAATGACTTCAGTGAACGTGTAGCTAATATGACAAGTATTGAAATACTACATATCGCAACAGCACTTGATCCACACTATAAATATCTTAAGTGTTTGTCAAAAGATGCAAAAGAACGAACTTGGTCGCGTATTGAACAACAAATAGCAGTTGATGTTCATGATGAGCAGATGGAGACTGCTGCAACGAATGATACTCAAATTGACAATGAAACTATATGTGAGCAAAATGAAAAGCGTATTAAGCTAATGGAGACTGAATTGGAGAAGTGAATTGCTGAATCGGCTTACCCTCTACAAAGGGAGAAACTTAATGAACATCGATATCCAAAATTGGCATTCCTTGCAAAGACCATTCTGTGCATACCGGCTACCCCAGTCCCATGTGAACGATTGTTCAGCTCTGCTGGTTATATTGTTAATAAGATGCGCTCTTCACTTGAACCAAATACTGTCAACATACTCGTCTGTTTGCATAGTTGGTTATTAGTTGACATATTAACAAAACAATCCAGTGTTATTTCGATTTTTGATAAATACGACTATAATGTGAGTTATGTTACTATAAATGTTTTGCTTTAATCGAAATTAACTATTAATTAATCGTTAATTTTTCCAAAGTTAAATATTAAATTTAAATTAATCGCTCGCAGCCCTAATATATATATATATATATATATATATATATATATATATATATATATATATATATATATATATATATATATATATATATATATATATCAGTTATCAGTTGGGGTATCTTCGTTGCACTCCGGACATGTCCATAGGTGCTCAGATCCTCCCCCCAGCATATTCATCAGCGTCCGGTGGCTAATAGTGCCAGTTCTGTGTTGGTTAACGAGGCGCTTTGTTTTCCCGATGTACCTCTCGCGTCTGGCTGTGCCGATTCTTACTCCCAGGTCTTTCATCCTGGACAGCGATGTGGAATCACTGGCGTCAAAGTCCTCTGTTCTCGCCATATCTTTAAGGACGTTAATAACATCGGCACAATCCATGGGCTGGCCATCTACAGGGGGTGATATATATATATATATATATATATATATATATATATATATATATATATATATATATATATATATATATATCTCATTGGCACCTTTCCGTATTGACAGACGATAGTTTGGTACATTGTGCTTCAAAAAGGCTTAATAACTACGATCCATGGCGGTGGCGAGTGTGGCTGGTAAGGCCAATTCTTGCTGCAAATGTTTGTCCACAGTAGGTGCATGTGAAAACATGGTCACTTCCACCATTTTGCACCATCTTACGTCTCTCACGCTGTGTGTGTGCTTTATCTGCAATCATTTTCTTCTTTGTCTTTATTCCGTTTCTGATAGTTGCCCTCCATGCAACACATTCAGCGGCGACGTGCTCCCAATGTGCATTATCAATGCCTGTATCAATCATGTCCCGCTTACACACATCTTTGTATCGTAGTAGAGGCCGACCCTGAGATCTCCTACCCGTCTGTAATTCACCAAAAAAGATGTCCTTTGGTATTCTACCATCATCCATCCTCCTAACGTGTCCTATCCATCTAAGTCTACGAAGACTGAGCATGGAATACACCGTCACACAACCTGATCTTTCCAATACTTCAGTATTTGTGATTGTGTCTTGCCATTTAATACCAAGTATTCTTCGCAGACACCGCATATGAAAGCTGTTTAAACGTTTCTCTTGGCGTGAGTAAGTTGTCCAGGTTTCACTGCCATAAAGAAGAGTACTAAGGACACAGGCTTTGTAGACGAGGACTTTTGTTTTGGCAGAAAGCTTCCTGTTCTCCCAGACTCTTTTTGCTAACATGTTCATTGTTGTTGCTGCCTTGCCAATCCTGGTGTTGATTTCCTGATCGAGGGATAATTTGCTATTTACCTCTGATCCTAGATATGTAAAATGGTCTACTATCTCCAGTTCGGCGTCGTCAATAAAGATTGATGGTACACCATGTGCACCTTGTGACATAATCTGTGTCTTCTTTTTGTTAATTGTTAAACCAAATTGAGAACAAGCATTGGAGAATGCAGATAGTAGATGTTGTAATTCTTCCCCAGAGTGGGTCGTAATCGCAGCATCATCCGCAAAAAGCAACTCTCTGATTAGAACCCTGCTAATTTTGGTCTTGGCCTTCAATCTCTGAGCATTATAGAGGCCACCATCTGAGCGTGAGTGAATGTATATACCTTCATCCTGATCACGAAAGGCATATTTCAGTAGAAGTGAAAAGTATATCCCAAAGAGGGTGGGGGATAGTACACAGCCTTGCTTAACTCCACTCTTGATTTCAAACTCTTCTGAAATTGAGCCATCAAACTTGATTATACCTTTCATGCCTGTGTGGAACGATTCCACAATGGACAGAAGAGTTGGTGGGCAGCCAATCTTCTTTATTGCTTTGAACAGACCCTCACGACTGACCAAATCGATTGCCTTTGTGAGGTCGATAAAGGCAATAAACAGTGGCTGATTTTGTTCCCGGCATTTTTCTTGCATCTGTCGCAATGAGAATATCATATTAATGGTAGTCCGGCTGACGGAAGCCTCACTGTGATTCGGGGTAGACTTGACCTCCCAGGACTTGAAGTCTGTGCAGGACAATTCTGGCAAATACTTTCCCAACAATACACAGAAGTGAGATACCCCTATAGTTGCTACAGTCGCTCCGATCTCCCTTGTTCTTGTACAACGTTATGATGTTTGAATCTTTGAAATCCTGTGGGACGTGTCCTTCTCGCCAGCATAGCCCTATTAGCTGGTGGATCTGTAGAGCGAGTGTGTCTTGCCCACTCCTGATCACCTCTATTGGAATCCCATCCTTACCTGGAGCCTTGCCAGATGCAAGCTCATTTATAGCACACTTAACTTCTGTTATAGTGGGAAGTGTGTCCAGGTGGTTAAGAGTTGGCAGGGCCTCTATGGCGTTGAGGGCATCATCCGCTAGCTTGGTCTCACTTGAGTAAAGCTCTAAATAGTGCTCGACCCATCTATCCATCTGCTGTTTCTTATCAGTGATGATTTCTCCAGTCAAGGTTTTCAGCGGTGCACTTCTTTTGATCATTGGACCACAGGCTTTCTTTATCCCTTCATACATGCTTCTTATGTTTCCCTTATCACTTGCGATTTGAATGGACTCACATAACTTGATCCAATAGTCATTCGCACACTGCCTGGCAGCCTTTTGTACATTCTTCCTCGCTTTCTTCAGCTCACTCAGAGTGTTACGCGTTGGTCTTTCCTTGTTTCTTAAGAGAGCTATCTTCTTTTTATCAATCAAGGGCTGCAGTATCTGGCTGTTTGCCGCAAACCAGTCCTGCCTCTTATGATCCACAGTGCCGTAAACCCCTACCGCTGTTTTATAAATAGTTTCCTTAAGTTTACTCCATTTATCATTTACTATACAATTTTCTGATGTATCATTGAAAGCGTCTTCAAGTTGCTGTTGAAATTCAAAGCACTTTCCAGGATCGTGAGTGTTAGTAATATTAATCCTGGGGCTAGACTTGTGTTTAGCTGTGTAGATTCTCTTTGGTCTCAGTCTAACCCTTGCAACAACCAAAGAATGATCTGTATCACAGTCAGCACTGTGGTAACTTCGAGTTAATGATGTATGGTTCAGATGTTGTCTCCGTGTGATAATGAAGTCCAGCTGATGCCAATGGCTGGATCTTGGATGTTTCCATGTGACCTTATGCATCTCTTTTGTTTTAAAAAAGGAGTTTGTAATACATAGGTCATTTCTAGTGCAATGCTCCAGCAGCCTTTGCCCATTATCATTCATGCGACCGATGTTGTATTTTCCAAGGCACACTGGCCATGAACTCGAGTCCTTGCCCACACGAGCATTGAAATCACCGAGCATATAAATGTAGTATTATTGCCTATCCATAGCACACAGCCTGGGATAAAATAAAGAAACCATGTGTTGCCCATGCAGCATGATCCCTCTCTCGGCCTGCCTAGTTCACTCCAGAGGAAAGTTGACACCTATAATCTGGAACAAGACAAGCTGCAGAAGCTGTCGGATCAGCAAAGCAATTCTCTAACTGTCCGCCTGTCGGAGCTTCGATCCTAGACCAGCTGCCAACCAAGGCTTAGGGCCTGGTCTGCCCTGCCACGACTTATTTTGTCTTTGGGTTGCATTTCCTCGCACCAGGATAAGGCTAGTACCCTCCCAATTGCGCTCTTCCGCCCGAAGCCGTTGGCACAATGTGGGGTGTCGGGTTTGGTAAGCGCCGCCCAACATTCGGCGCTGACAGAAAGCAGGTAGTACCGTCTACTGTCATACGGTAGCTCAGTCATATCTGACTAAGACCTGACTCACAGAAAGATCAAGAGATAAACAGTCAAGATCCAGAGATGAGCTGTAAGACCAAGAAATAGGCAGCAAATATAAAGGATAAGCCTTTTTATCAAGAGAAAGCAATAAGACTATTAGATAGACATTAATACTAAAAAATAAGCATTAAGGCAGGAAGATAATAAATAAGATCAATAGATATATAGCAAGACGCAACGATGAGTAGTGAGACTTAACGATGAGTATTATTTCAAATATATACGCAGCACGAGGAAATGATAAGCATCAATGCAAGAAATAAACAGTAAGACTAAAATATATGCATAAAGACTAAGTTGACCCTAAGTTAAGGTCAAGAGATAAATTGTAAGACCCAGAGATACATAACACCAAGAGTTTAATATTAACACCGAGCGATTAGCTGTAAGAACACAATAAGATTAGAAAAACTACATAAAGAAGACACATGCCTTTTCTCCAGATGACAGTCAATGAACTTAAACATTCGTATTGAAACAAAAACACTTACTTGATGGTGTTTGTTTTGTTTTGTTTTATAAATGTAAATAAGTAGCGACAACCAAGTATATGTGAACGGCAAAATATTACAACGATCGAAAACGAAACCAGCATAATAGTGATGGAAAATGATATTTGAAGAGCCTTTTAAGACATAAAAAGTAGTATAACAAGTGCCACTCATAGCTGAGATGCAAAAATAGAAAAATAACTACACGGTGAAAAATGTGATCAAAAGAGACAGAATGAAAAGCAAAACAGAACGATTAGAGGGAAGAAATCTAAGAAAATGTAATAATTAGAAATAGTGAGATGAAAGGAATATTCTCAGCTCGGCTCATAATTTTTTTAGTCAATATATCATCGATCCGTGTTTTCAACTGATTGTGTCATGTTTTTGTAGGTTATTTGGTGTCTTCGGAGAAAATATCTTCACAGAGGCGAGTGAATATTTGGAAGCTACATTACTTGAGCAAAAATAAACACTTTCGTTTGAGAAGATATTTGGTTTCTATGCTGACAGAATATAACTTACCACTATTAGACTTAAAACAAAGAAAACAAATATCAGAATTATACAGATTTGTGGCATATTGCAAATATAACACTGATAAAAATTATAAAAAAGGCACACCTGTCGATGTAGGCGTTATAACACCCCAATATAGCTTTGAAATTTAAAGAAAAAAATGAGATTTTGATGGCATTACAAGAAGACATGACTCCTGACACAGGTGAGAGAGAATCGTATCATATCGTCAAACGACATGATTCCTAAATAAAGTACAATAAGCAGAGACAAATCACAGAGGAAGCGTCCGCGCTAATACAAGAAATATGAATTTAAAGCAAACATGGAAGGAGGTAGTCCCAGATACAAATACTTCAAGAGAAAAATCAGATTGCGATAACTGTAGACAACAGACACTTTGCAATGATTAATTGTCACTGAATAGAGCTTGTATATTTACTGGACAATTTTGACATTTATTCATGGAAATCGTATGCGATTTCAGATCATCGTTTCATCTATGCATGTAATTCGTGATAGAAACGACAATACTTTACAGAAAGGATATATATACCAGCAAGCTGGACTGAATAATATGAAGAAATGTTTTTAAAAAAGATGTACGACAACCCTTCTCCTGCCCCACCCCATCTCAACCCCCCCCCACCCCCCAACCACCACCCACCCCCCCCCCACCCCCCCCCCCCCCAAAAAAAAAAAGAACACACACAATTGGCATAAAATGGAAGTGAAAGAAACATACTATTTATTACAGGAAGTACCATTAGCAACAAAGCATCTGATGGAAGGATCGTCGACGATATTCTAGCAAAATTAATGCAGGCATTAGACGCCAGGATCCGCAACTACCATGTTCTATGTGTGAAGATCTGGCAAAACGCTGTTTTACCTAAAGCATGAAAGAGAACAATCAACATCCTTCTCCTAAGGATAGAACATTTAAAGTTGTACACCAACTATCGTAATATATGCACTAATAAATCATGATAGTACAATCCTCATGTGAATCATCATTTAAAATATTAAAAGTGATTTAGAATATTAATTGAAAACAAAAACAAGGTAAAGGTAGATTTAAGACAAGGTAGATTAACCAAGGACCAAATTTTCAACATGAGAAATATCTTAGAGACACACAGAGAACGCAGTGTAGATATTCATGTTTATTTCCTAGACCAGGGAGCGGCAACCTTTGTGTATTCTTGCACCGAAGCATTATTGTAAAGTCACTCAGCGTGACACCTAAGACCTTACAAATTGACACAGCGTGTCACCTAAGGCCTTTTAAATTGACCCAGCATGCCAACCTAAGCCCACCATATTTGTATACAGAACAGTCATTGAGCAAAATAATTTGATCTTAATCTTGTATTAACATGTTTCCAATACATTAAATAACTACTGTGTTTGTGTCTATTATTCAGTGCCATAGGTACATTTTGTTAAGGCAGAAAGTTCAATAGTTTGAAGAACAAAAATAAGAAGACCAACATTTCTGCTAAGGTCGATATAACAGCCAATGAACTATAGAGTTGATGGTGGGTGTGGTCGGGAGACTGAGAAAGGAGATGAAGGAAAACAACTACTTCCTTAAGGTTGTTCCACGCTCATTCTGGTAGTACCATCACATCACACATTCGTAGCTCATGTATCTAACAACTTTCTTTGTAAGGGCATGTGATGACAGGCATGGCTTTAAAATAATTATATGCTTCAGCTGAACTTAAAAATACAAGCTTGAATGAGATCGTACACTGTTGCGCTAAGTACTAATGATGAGAGTTGCTGCACGCACTAGGAACCAATAATATGATAATTGTTGATCTTACTATGTAAGATATATATGCCGCTTGCCATAAGAACGTACTTCAAAGCACCTTATCTAAGGGCAATTGGAAAACACGAAAGGAACATCTAGTGGGGAGATGGGTCATATTTGAAACGGACACTGTCTGGGAGAGTATGGTTTCTATAGTCTGTTTACTTTTGTCTGCCCCTATATAAAATTCCATATCTCAGTAACCAACTGAGGGAAAATTATGAGATTTAGCATATAACCTTATCATTATGTCCACCCAACAAAAACATTTTTGTTATGGAGATTGTACAGCAGATTTCAAAGTTTGATTATATACGGTATATCATTTACGGGTCAGGGATGAAGTGCATATTATTACATGTATTACATCTTCACACGGAAACATTAGCATTGAATAGTTAATTTTCTCGTGGGACACGGGATTGGCCTTATGACAAGAGCATCGCGTAGTGGAACGGGGAGAGTACAGAGGTGTTGTCAATAATGTGGGTGATTTCATGAAATCTGATTATTTTTTTTTTAACCTTACCATTTATCGCTAACATCTGAATGTGTGAATATTGTTGAATGGAATTGAATGTGAAATTGTGTACACTTCAAAGCATCGATATGAAGTTGTACACATATGTTTATCAAGAAGCTGATCGCAGGAAACTGTTTCATATACTATTACAAATTCCGAGAAAAGAACAGGACATGCATTGGGTTTGATTAAACGGTCATTTCGTCGATTGGTGCTGGAATCTGGAATGAAACCACCATGCAATAAGCAAGCGGTAGGCAGAAAGGCAATTGTAGACAGCTTTGACAAAGATGTCATAATGCGAGCTATTATTAACAGATACCAAAGAAACAGTGACTGTATGAAAACTTAGGGTTTGGTTGAGAAAGAACAATGACATAAAGCTATCTAAGACAACTTTATAGAAAATTATAAGGACATTATTCTTCACGTTTAGAAAGTACAAGGGAGGTAGAAATATCATTTGCAAGCAACCGCATTTAGGAGCCATGGTAAGCAAATACCTAAGTGAAATAAGTTAAATATGCAAAGAAAATTATGACATAGAGTATTTGGCTGAAGCCTGGATCAATGCGCACCACACAAGTAAAGAAGAATATCAATCAGTGGATGGAAAGATAAAGCGATATGTGCCCAGTAGTATAGGACAGCATTTAGTCATAGCCTATGCTGGTAGCACGCATAATGGTCTACTACAGAATGCTGGACTCGTGTTCGTATCAAAGCATACAGACAATATTGATTATCATAATAAGATGAATGGTAATGTATTTACAGATTGGCTTGAGAATACAGTACTTCCATCCCTAGATAGACCGTCGTGTGCAATTATGGACAATGCATGATATCACAATGTTGTTGCCCAAGAAGACAAAATACTTACAACATCGAGCATAAAGTAATAAAGATATGGATCCGAATGGAAAACACACCATTTCCAGAAACGTATTTCAAGTTAGAATTGTTATCCCTTGTAAAACAGACGCCAAACAGCAAGAAATATCAAATCGACAAATTGATAGAAGAGCATCGTCATGGGTGCTTGAGACTTCCACCGTTCCATTCTCATTTCAACCCTATAGAACTTGTGAGCTAAAATTAAAGGACAGGTGACAGCTGACAATACTATATTCAGATTGTCTGGGGTCAAGATACTAAAACAGTCCGCGCTATTAAATATTGATAAAGTTAGTGGGGGAAGATGTGAGAACCATTTGTTGACAGAAGAAGCTGACTATTGGAGAAAGGATGGATTGAATTTTATGCAACCGAGAGCAGTCATCAACCTACTGGAATCGTGGGACACCGATTAAGGTCTGGGCAGATCGCAGACATTAATCCACATACACAACTACTGGGATATTTTTGCTCCAGCTATTCAGAAGAAGAATTGCAGGCCCTTAACATGACAACATCGGCACAAACAATACAACTTGTCAATGGCAACAGTTTGTATTCCCCAGTGATGAATTTTCAATTCCGTAAGCCCCCAAAGGTGACAAACAACTGGCATTAAAAGGAGAAAAAGCTCTAGACGCATTGAATACCGAAGAATAATATTGCGGTGGGAATTGACATATTGTGGCATAACAAGAAACATGAGAAGAAACACGTTGTCAAATGAGGGGACAACACACGAACATATGAATCATTCTATAAACCTCAATCAAAAGAGGATCAATATCTTGATCGTTAAGAAGGAATCCCGCTACAGAGACATTCACATCTATATTAGTCGTGCAAAACAGGTAATCATGTTCCGTCTCAGCAGAGTAGACATTGCACCCATTTCCATACGAATCTAGATACGCCTTGTGTCGTCATCCGAAATGGCGGGGCATTACTGTAAAACAAGTTTGTTAGCGAGAAATCACTAGTTTTTCACCAAAAAATCAAAGAAATGTCGCTGCTTTCCATGATTTAAGTTGCTTTTGGACCTATCAAAGACATATTCCTTGGATGAGGGTATATATAAGACGGCAGGAAAAATTTCATAACGATGCAACAGACAGTTTTCAAAATAATTGATAGTGAATGAAGGCATTAATTTCTGGACAGACTATAGACGTGGAGACTCACAGTATGACATCTTGAACTCGGCGAAAAGAAATTACTCCAACAAGCTGAGGAAGAGAGAATCCGGCTAAATGAAAGTTAAGTTACGCGGTTGGAGTCAGAATAGTCGTAGTATGGCAAGTATGACGGAGGGAGACTATTGTTATATGTTCTTGGTGTAGATAGAGAAAACTTCATCATTGTGTGCGAGTACTATTGATTGTATGTGAGTACTATTGATTGTATGTGAGTAATATTGATTATGTGTGAGTAATATTAATTGTGTGTGAGTAATATTGATTGTGTGTAAGTAATATTGATTGTGTGTGAGTAATATTGATTGTGTGTGATAATATTGATTATGTGTGAGTAATATTGATTGTGTGTGAGTAATATTAGTTGCGTGTTAGTAATATTGAGTGCTTGTGAGTAATATTGATTGTGTGAGAGTAATATTGATTGTGTGTCAGTAATCCTTATTGTGTGTGAGTAATATTCATTGTGTGTGAGTAATATTGATTGTGGTTTAGTAATATTGATTGTGTATGAGTACCATTGACTGAGTGTGGGTAATATTGATTGTATTTGGGTAATATTGATTGACTGTGAATAATGGTTATTTCGTGTGAGAAATATTGATTGTCCATCCATCCATCCATGATGTGCCGTACCGATAAGCGTGGGCGGCCATGTTCTGCCATCTCACTCGATCACCAGAGTCGTGGATCAGCTCTGTGTTCCTGTCTCGACCATGCCATGTGGCCAAGCCATCCAGGAATTTACTTCTCGGTTTTCCCCTTGGTCTCTTCCCTTCGATCTTGCCAGTTGTCACCAAGTTCTCCAAGTCATTTCATCTCATAACATGTCCAACAAATTTCGACTGTCTACGTCTAATGACTCTAATCAGTTTACGATCTTCATTTGTTTCTTGAAGGACTTGTTCATTGGTTTTTCTGTCTGTCCATGGTATTCTATGCATTTTCCTCGGAAACCACATGTCCACGGCCATCAGATGGTTTTCAGCTTGGCTGCTTATTGTCCACGCTTTACATCCATACACAATTATAGGTTCTATGTAGCACGTCAACACTCTTTTTCTCGTTTCAATTGATATCTTTTTATTGGTCAGTATGTTTTCCATCTTGCAAAAGGCTACATTCGCGATGGCAATTCTTGTTATAATCTCTTCGAGGCATCTCCCATCAGATGTTAAGACTGTTCCTAGATAACTGTATCGATTAACTTACTTAAGAATATGCCCATTTACTCGCATATCACATTGTGGTATTTCTTTCTTCCCAGTGACGACCAAAATCTGTGTCTTCTTAATATTCAGTTCTAACCCTGGTTGTTCACTGTGTGCAACAACCGTATCTGCTAAATGTTGCAGGTCCTGTTCATTGTCTGCGATCATGACTGTATCATCTGCATATCTAATGTTATTGATGTATCGTCCCCCAATGTTGATTCCTTCCATATCTTCTATATTTCTGAAAATATTCTCACTGTACAGGAAAAAAGATCTGGAGACAATACACATCTCTGTCTCACACCTCTTTTAATAGGCTGATATCGGCCTACATTGTTCTCAATTCTGATGGCAGCTTGTTGTTTCCAATATATGCTTTTTTTTACAAGTCTAAGGTCTTTTCCATCAATTTGTAGATCTTCATGCATCCTTATCATGTCGATATGTCTCACATTATCTAAAGCCTTTGTGTAGTCAATAAAGCAAAGATATAGATCTTTGTTTACTTCCATAGAACGTTCAATTATTGTTCTCAGTATATACACAACATTTACTGTACCCTTACCTTCTACAAACCCACATTATTCTTCTCCATTTTCGGGTTGTATTTTCTTCCTAACTCTTTGCATGATTATTCTCAGCAAAATCATCGTGATGTGGCTCATTATACTAATTGTTCGATGTTGATCACACTCCAAGGCTCCTGATTTCTTCGGGATTGCAATAAATATAGAATTGCATAATTCAGGAGGTATATCACCAGAATCATATCTTGCGTATGTGAGTGATATAGATTGTGTGTGAGTAATATTGATTGTGTGTGAGTTGAGTTGTTGTTGAGTTGAGTTAAGAACCGATATCACTGCACTCATGACATTCCCATACGTGCTCAGTCCCCTCGTTCAACAGCCAGCGAAGGGTCATACTACTAATCGTTCCCATCGCTATCTGATTAAATGTTCTCCTGGTCTTCCCTCTCAGTTTTAAGATTCTTCCAGAACCCCTGCCGATCCCCCGCAATCTCATTCTTTCCACATATGGGTTCTCAATCTGTTCCTCCGCCTGTGAGTAATATTGAATATATGTGAGTAATATTGAATGTGTGGGCTTACAATTGATAGTAAGTAAAGCCAATGCCCCTTTGACACGGCATAATGACCATTGGCCATATGGTGTCTGACCCTTATAGTTATAGACCCATGTCCACTCGGTGACTGATGTGATCAGTGCCACGCCGGCTTTATTTTCCAAAACATTTCCTGGTACTGGTGCTATTCTGGGTCAACCCAGGACTTTTGAAAAAAATTAATAATCCACCCCGATGAAGATTGGAACCCATGACAACAGAGCTGGCAGTCTAACGTCTGGCCACTGCTCAACCGCGGATTTCAAAAGTGAAAGTGTGTGAGTAATATTGATCGTTTGTGCCTGCCACTGTTTATGGGTGATATTGATTGTAAGTGACTAATATTGATTATGCATAATAGCGATCGTTTGTGAGTAATATTTATTGTGTGTGTATAATAATGACTGCATGAGTAATTTTGATTTGTTAAAGTAGTATTGATTGTGTGTGAGTAATAATGAACAGGTTAATTGATAGAAGTGAGTACTGCTGATGGTAGTATTGATAGGCACGAGTCGTGATCGACAATGGCGATACCAGATAAATAAGTAAATAACGCCAAAAACGCATTTTATGCTATCACATGTCATAGATAACACTCATAGGAAATACACGGCACAGACACACGAACAGACAATAATTTACGAGAAATTTTGTTCTGCACGCTTTGAACTCAAAAATAGTCTACACACATGATACTACTTCTAGCGCGCTGTAGTGAATTTTGCGTGTAGATTAGCTTTTCCTATTACCAGTGCCCTTCACCATCATACGACCCACTTCGACTTCTGGGGTACTTTGCAATTTACGTCCACATGTCAAGGATGAGAAGTTAACATTTTAGTCCTACAGACCGGTCTAGGTGTTAAACCCGCTACTTCGGCTTCAGCACACTGGATGTTTAAGAGCGAGCGCTTTATTCATTCGGTCATTGTAACCTCCTGACCAGGAATTTTTTTTTTTTTTTGAGTGGTTAGCTTCCTGTTCTCCCAGACCAGTGGTTCTCGGCCTTTTCTGACCCATGCACTCCTTCACCATATGTTTAGAATGTCACCCCTTCAACCTATCTTTCCTGACTATAAATTCCCCCTCCCCTCCACAGTACCCGTTAAAATGGAAGCTACATTTAATGGCATAAACTAGAACAAGTCTAGACGTCTGCATAAAACATGATTTTGCGGGTCTGCTTACGTTAGTCTACTTACGTTATAAAATTAATTTCAGAAGGGCGAGAAGTACAGAACTGTAACGAATGGAAGGAAAAATAATAACAAGTACTAAATTCTTGTATTAACGCGATCTTGAAATAATCTTACCCCCCCCCCCCCCCACACAACTCCTTTCCATCCTGGAAACCCTAAATTTCCCCTATTGGGGGAAATTCCCCACCGGTTGAGAACCACTTTCCTAGACTCTTGTTGTTAACCTGTTCATTGTTTTTGCTGCCTTAATAGTCCTGATAGTGATTTCCTAATCCAGGGATAATTTATTGCTTCACTCCGATTCTAGATATCTGAAATGGTCTACTATCTCCAGCTCTGCGTCGTCAATAAAGATTGATGGTACCCCATTTGCACCTTGTGTCATAATCGGTTTCTTAGTTTTGCTAATTGTTACATCAAATTCATAACAAGCATTTCGGAATGTCTTTTACAGACACATTACTAGTTGGGGAACCCCTGAGGGAACTTAAATAGACATGAAAGATTCACTCACACATATTGATTGGCACTTATAGAAGTAGAAAACAGAAGTATACATTAAAGGCCTAATAGATATTGCTGCGTGTCACTTCATTGAGACATTTTCAGGTATCAGGTGTAAATTCCGGTGTAGCCACTACAGCAGTCAATTTATATATTATCTAGTTACTTGTCTAATATGTTTAATAGTTATGGCTATTATTGTTCTTTTGTTGTCAAAGAATTGCTTCATAAGAGATGTTGAATGAAAGAATGTATGAGAGGAAATAGAGAAGAAGGGCAGAATGTCAGACGGGCCTGCGTGCCCAATTCTTAACCCTTTGAAAATAAAGATTTTCGTTCGTTCTTTCGTTCGTTCGTTCTAATTCTTATTTATTTCCTCTGCTTATATGGGTGCATCCCAAAACTGGTGAAGTCATTTCCCAGACACACATTAAACTATAATTAATATAACATTACCTAATCTTTTACATCCTGATTTCAACCGACGCAACCAGGAGCTTAAAACGTCGCTTAAAAGTCGACAGGGTCGACTTCATTGCACCGGGTTTTTATCCTATATGGCTCAGTCTCTTTCCGCAGGGAACTGCCGAAAGCATCCAGGAGCATCCCCCATTACATCCGCTATTGTTTTTTTTTATTTTGTTTCATTTCTACGTTTTATCGCAGTTCCACTAATTTTATTCATAATTTAACTAAGTTTACAACAGCCTCTCACTGTACGGTCTCGGCCTGTTAATCTTTATATTTGTGTATTAAGTTTATTTGCTGTCTTTATTTCGTTATTATGCCTAAATGTAGTCGCTGTAGTGTCTTCCCGATTTGTATGTGTTGTAATTTGTATGTGTGCTGATGACATCGTGTCACCATAACTTTATTTATTTTCCGTAATTGTGTTCAGTAAAGCTGCAATTCTCTGTGTTATATTGTTTACCCGCTATTGGTTCCATTAGCTATTCTCACCGTTATAAGGTTTCTCTTTAACAAAGTTCAGGGACGCCCATTTTGTTAAACTGGTGCTGCCTTGAAATCTACACACCTGGAGTAGACTGTCCTTGCTGTTATGACCTCATCGAGGTACATTTAACACCTTTTGTCCCAGGCAGTTTTAACATGAACTCCTCTCTACCAGGCAAACATAATGTGTTGATCAGATGTATAATGTTTGCATATCCGTTACATGACATCACTGTCAACATCAACATCTTTCAGCTGATTGTTGATTTCTTGGCAAGATTACTGAGCAACCGGCTCACATACCCCGTAAGTTACCGACGCGGTTAGAATCGCTACCGATTCTCGCCGTCGTCACATACAACGTTACTCACGAAAGTATACGGGATTACGGAGACAGTGGCTACACCCTAGGCCAGGGAGACGGCCAGATGTATAATACTTAACCAAATTATATTCAGTGGAATATTTTAAAGCATAGCGTATGAAGCAGTATTTTCGCTACTACAGGTTTAATGCGTCTCCTGTTTATAATTGTCAAGTAACTTACATTGGGGGTTGCGTAGTCTCGAGGTATAGTGTCCGCCTCGAGTGCTGGAGGTCCCGGGTTCAAGCCCCAGTGAGGACCGGGATATTTTTCACGTGGACGTCTAGTAATAAAATTTCCCCTGGTCTCTGGGTAGTGAGATCGGACGACCGTCTGCATTGCTGCGCACGTAAACAATTCCTTGGTAGTTGGAAATCGAAAAAAGAGTAGCCTAAAGGCGCTGCCCGGGCAAAATTTCCAGTTCAAAACTACACAGAGTATTTCAGGATCCTCGCCGGTGCTACGGAGTTCGTGCACTGAGCTGAGTTTCTCCAGACTCAGGTTTGAGTTAGGAGGAGAACGGAGCACTTATGTGTTACACCCGGTTGCCGTGATGTTGATCCATCGACTAAACTAAACTGAGTAACTTACATCTCCATCTATACCGCCAGGGATCTCGCAAAACCATTTTGCATTTGTCAGAGTAACTCACAATCCCTTTTTGGAATATTCCAGAAACTCACAGCCCACTTGTATTCTAGGTAAGCTACTCACTACCGTTATTATAACAGTCAGAAGACTGGCCACTCCCTCGGGTAATAGGTATCTTATGACATATTTTAATAACAACCTGATAACTCACAACAACCTTGTGTTACAGCAAAGTATGTACGAAACACAGCTGCGCGAGATTCGGCAGAAGATCGCGTCGCGTTCGTTTCTTACGGAAAGGTATGTGAGCCGGTCGATCAGAAAGCAATGGCAAACTACTGAACGTAAAACTTGCCAAGACATCAACAGCAGCTGAAAAATGCTGGTGTTGACTGCAGTGTCCTGTAATTTGGATATGGAAAAAAAAACGCTCTGACTTTATAATAGCCAAGTGATCTGCACCCCGACTACATATACTTAACATGGTATATCTTTAACCCGGTAAAGACCAGTTTTCACTTCTATAGTTTTCTAAACATCTGTAAAGATGGTATTCTGCCGTTGGTTTCCTTCTTGGCATTGACCACACTGGTCGTTGAACATACAGACATTGTCTGTATAACGAGATTCTCTGCTGACCATTGTGAACTTGAGAACATAATCAGCAACTTCCTGTTTGCTACCCACACGCACAATACGTTACATACTCACATGGTTTCCCGGTAATCTGTTTTGATAAATGAAATAAGCACTCCGTTTTATCAAAGTGTGTCATGTAGTCTAGCGGAAGTAAGGATGTATCTTACTTTTTATTTCATTTGGAAATTACCCCTAATCTGCTAGCCATGGAGTGCAACAGATAAACAACAAAATTCACAGAGTACTCGCAGCATGCCTATCTCCTATACCAACAAATGGGTGTCAGACTTGGACATTTAACAAAACAGGTGAGAGGCACATGTGCGTATTTGAATATACGCTCTCCAGGAGAGTATTAAATTTTTTTTTAGACAAAACAGAGAACAAACAGATCTACCCAACAAGAACTCAACATTGAAATATTTTAGAATTGTTAAGACAAATAAAACAGAAAAATGAAATATGTTGGGCATGTAAACACGCATTGTTTGCTCACATAATGAGAAGAGAAGCGCGACAACATGGAAAGTGCAGTGGTAGAAAAAGCAGGGGCAGATCAAGCGAAATAATGCTAGATGGACGAAAACGATGGCGAAGACGAATATCAACAACAGAAGTGTTCTTGAAAACCAAGGACCGAAATCTGGAGATGCTCGAACGCCGATGTCAGTTAGCAGGGCACGCGATAAAGATGCCGATAATATAAAAAAAAAAACACACGTATGGATGGAAACAATAACTATGGAAGAAAGAATATCGAGGAAACGATGAAGAGGAAGATCAAAATGCGGAAAACAACATACACGTGTCAGCAACAAAGACTGACATCTGGATTATGACAGAGGAGCATTTCATAAGGGGTTTGTTGTGTACCATTGTGCACAGTACGGGCAACTAGATGTCGATCATGGGCAACTATCAGTTTGTGCTCCCAACGTAACTATAGCCATTGAGTTATGTATACATGTTACAATTATCTCGGAACAGCCATAACGTCTGATGGGAGATGCCTTAACGAGATTAGATCAAGAATCGCCATGGCGAAGGTTGCCTTTTGCAAGATGAAAAACATACTGACCGATGAAAAGATGTCAATTGATACGAGAAAAAGAATGTTGAGGTGCTATATAGAGCCTGTACTTTTGTATGGATGTGAAGCGTGGACAATGAGCAGTCAAGCTGAAAAACATCTGATGGCCGTGGAAATGTGGCTTCTGAGGAGAATGCAAAGAATACCATGGACAGACAGAAAAAAACAATGACCAAATCCTACAAGAAACAAATGAAAATCATAAACTTATTAGAGAAATTATGTGTAGACAGTCAACATACATTTTTTGGGCATGTTTTGAGAAGAAATAAATTATAGAACTTGGTGACAACTGGCAAGATCGACGGGGAGGAGAACAACTTCTACAATATACCCAGTATGCAAACCGAGACATAGAAACTAGGACTTCTACATATTTTCTTTATAAATTAATTAAGTATCATTGGAATTGGAGGTCAGCGTGGTAGAACGGTTATTAGCGCTCCTCTTAAACTTCCTGATAGTGGGGTAGTAGATTAATCCCTACACTGGCTCAGTTAGACTTAAGTTGACTTCTTGTTCAGACAGCAATAGCAAACAACTGAATGTAAAATGGCTGTGAAAATCAACCTGGGGCGGATGGTACGTCCTGCAACAGTCATGCAATATAGTCACTACCTCCATTGTGTGTCTAATCAGTTTTATTGAGCCGGGTCTCGCGAGGAATCCAGCTGTATAACATCCCTCCCTAGCTGTGCTATAGGCAGCAACATTCTCACGATCAGTGATGACTATGCAAACATACTTCTACATACTCAGACGCTGCCAGCACTTTCATCTCTGGGGAATACGTCGGGCTACCGCACATTTTGTCCTGCCAAACATCAACGCCGAAGGTTAATCAGGAATAACATTACTATAGTTTGTCTCCTTGAATGGAAAACAAAAGTGGTTGACTTCCGTGACTTGCCTCGGGTCGCCGCGGAGAAGCAAACAGTTTTAGTGAAATGGGACCTGGGATCAAGCGTATTCTCACATCCTGTGTTACAGTCTGCTTGTTGGGGTATATCTTACGTGAGGTCATCCATGTGGATCCCCTTTTTCTGTTCCTTAGAACGGACAGTTGGATCATTGGAATTTTTTTCTTTCATATCCTTTTTACAGGCCATTTTACTGCTGTTGTTGATGTCTTGGCAAGTTTTACGTTCAGTAGTTTGCCATTGCTTTCTGAAAGACCGGCTCCTACACTAACCTCGTTCAAACCCAGCGCCATGGGTCTGCTGCCAAATCGGTCGCCGCTGTGTTTTGAACGCGGGTAAGCAGGCTTACGAATCGGGTCCGTAAGTCCTTTTCGACGGAGACTGGCATCGTTAGAATAGTTACTAGATTATCTCGATGAAGCGTATTGATCTGTCCTACTATTTTACGAATCAATTTGTTTTTAAACTCGTTGAAATAAATTGAACTAAATTATTATTTTTTTTTCATTCACTCGCTTTGAACTCAAGGATAGTCCAAATTTGACTTATTTTTGCTTATTGTATAGCTTGCTTTATTACCCGTGTCCCGCGCTATCAGACTAAGAACCTTCTCCGACTTCATAGGTACTCGCAATTTAAGTTCCAAAATCAAGGGCGAGGAGTGAACATTTTAATCCAACTGACCGATATAGGGGTTAAACCCGCTACCTCGCCATCAACACAACGGAATTTTAAGAGCGAGCGATATTATCCATTTGGCCACACCAGACCTCCAATTGAACTCCTATAAAAGTTAAACCCGTAGCACATACCACATTGGGGTGTACAGTGTTAGGCTCTCACACATTCATGTTCACGTCATTTGAGATCGGTGGCCAGTACCATTTCATTATCGTCTTTCCTCTTTATACATTTGTGGGACAGTTGATAATTGTACTGTACCCATGCTTGTTGGCTGCGTTGAACCGAGGGCCTTGCTTGTGTGTAACAACCCCCCCCCCCCCCCACCCCCCTCGGCTGGGCATCGAACTCGGACCAATGGCTTGACAATGTCTTGAACTTTAACTTGGTTAACATTTAACTGTTTATGACATGTCTTCGTCATGACATGTTAACATTGAACTGTTTATGACATGTCTTCAGCTAGCCATTTATAATTCGTATGCTGATGCCGAGGTAGTGGCTTCAATCCCCAAACCAGTTAGTTGGACGACAATAATTACTTCTCTACCTTCACTTGGGGACGTAAATTACAAGTATCTCAGAAGTCGAAGTGGATTCGGCTGATAGCGAGGTACACTGGTAATAGAGTCAACTAATCCACAAGCAAAAATTAGTCTCTTGCATTAGAAGTAGTATCAAGTGTATGGACTACGTTTGAGTTCAAAGCGAGCGACATAAAAACAATTGCATTTAAACATCATAATTAGTTTTCGGGGTGTAGCTACTGTTTTTCCATGGTTCCTTTGCACTTATTTCCTTGTGATTTGATTTTCTTTATCATCATAATCATCATCATCATCATCATCATCATCATCATCATCATCATCAAAATCACCATCAACATTAACATCATATTTGTGAGTGAGAAGGCGGATGTCGAAGGCTTCTGATTATGTAACTTGATTCTTCCCTGCTCTCGACACATATCTTCAGCGCTGCGTTAGTTGTGCGCCTCGAATTCTCATATTTACACAGCCTATAATAATCCGCGAGACCCGGGTTCGAATCCTCTATAAGGTGTGGATATTTTTCCCTAACCTACACAGTTTGCGGCGACTGCACTAGCCAGGCAGGCTTAATTCTTCAGGCTCAAGACCCCTTTGCCATACACCCCTTGGTACTATATAGGCAGTAAATGACAGTGTATAATACGCTGTATGTTGTAACCGTGATAGAGTTTGACATTCTGAGTAAGACATTTTCCGCCACAGATGGTAGACCCATAGCATATTATGTCGCTGGGCTTTGAATTGTTAGATCTTCACATATTCTAAACCACTACATGTGAGGACTGGTGGCCAGTTCAACTTCCTCCACGCTATTCTTTCCCTGACAATTCCCAGAAAGCTGTCTAGTACAAGTGAAAGAAGAATCCTGCTAAATCCTGGGCATTGAACCCCAACCATTGTGTTGACAACCATCAATTAGCCACTACACGACTGCGCGGAAGAAATCATTCCTGATTCAACGGGCAAGACGGCGTTTACCTGCAAAGCGTTGTGGAACGTAATGAGCACGACAAGGCACGTAGAGCGCCCTGGTCATCCACTGCACCTGTATTCGTCTCCAGTCGTCTCGACTTGTCTTGCCACTGGACTCAGATGGACTCAGCTGAGAGAGTGAGGTCGACGAATTGCGCAACTCTTCCTCACTTTAATCCAAGTCATCGCGCAAGTCATTCTTCATCCAACGTCATATATTGCTGCAAGAGAAATGTCAGGAACAGAACTGCGAAATGTTCTCCACTTTCATTGACCTTACCAAGGCTTTTGTTACAGTCAGCAGAGAAGGACTGTGGAAGATTATGGCAAAATATGGCTGTCCACGAAAGTTTGTCCAAATAGTGCGGCTATTTCATGATGGTATGCAGGCAAGAGTACAGGAAAATGGTGAACTGTCTGAACCCTTTCCTGTCACCAATGGGGTGAAGCAAGGATGTGTCCTGGCACCAACACTGTTCAGCCTCATGTTTTCAGCCATGTTAATGAATGCCTTCGAGAACGACGACATTGGAATAGACATCAACTACCGTATGGATGGAAAGTTATTCAATCTCAGAAGGCTGAAAGCTAAAACCAAAATTGACAGCGGCACCGTCAGAGAGCTCCTGTTTGCTGATGATTGCGCTCTATACGCCAACTCAGAGGCGGATATGCAACATAATGTTTCAGCTTTGTCACATGCCTGTGCCAACTTTGGGCTCAATATCAACTTGGAGAAGACTGTAGCTATGTACCAGCCAGCTCCAGGGAATAATCACACTGTGCCGAATATCAAAGTGAATGATCATAGACTAAGTGTTGTGGACAAATTCACCTATCTTGGCAGCACTGCGTCACAAGCTGCCACAATTGATGACGAAGTGAATGCAAGAATCTCCAAGGCCAGTGCAGCCTTTGGCAGACTGTACAAGAATGTATGGGACAGAACTGGAATAAGCCTGCAAACAAAGCTAAAAGTCTACAAAGCAGTTGTATTATCCACACTGCTATATGCTTGTGAAACCTGGACTGTTTATCAGCGACACGCTAGGAAATTAAACCACTTCCACACAGTCTGCCTAAGGAAGCTTCTGAAGATTAAATCGCAAGACAAGATTCCAGACATGAAGTCCTAGAAAGAGCATCCATGCCCAGTATCCACACTCTACTGATGAAGAATCAGATTCGTTGGGCTGGTTACTTGACTAGCATGCCAGATCACAGGCTCCCTAAGCGAATTTTTTACAGCGAACTGCGTTGTGGTAAACGCTCCCAAGATCGCCAGAGGAAACGCTTTAAAGACACTCTGAAAATTTCACTGAATGCTTTTGGAATTCATCATGACACCTGGGAGGCTGCAGCCAGAGACCGAAATTCGTGGCGTGCATCATTACGCAAAGGTGCAGTCATATGTGAGGCAACCAGGACTGCAAGAGCTGTGTAGAAAAGGCGGGACAGAATAACCACTACAGGAAATCCTCCTCCTGGAACGTCAAGCATTCTTTGCCCACATTGTCAAAGAACATTTCGAGCCAAAATAGGCCTTATCAGCCATCTTAGAACCCACGGCTCCACACCTTTAACCCCACTGGATGAAATGAATGGTCATCATCATTCTTGATGGACAAACAACATAAGCCACTACACCACCACTACGCCTTTCCCTTATTTTGCTAGAAAAAAAAAGAAGAGAAGGGCAAGTTTAAACAGCACAGGTCCCTTTCCACCACCTTCTGTGGCATTGTGTATCTGGTATTTGTGAAGCAGCCGGCACTCGATGTTTGGCCTTTAGCACAACAGTTGTCTTCACTTGTGATCCCAAGTAAATTACCAGATATAACACGGCACCAATGGGGATTCAAACACATGGCCACGTTTCAGCAGGCAGGAGTGTTATTCACAGCGATACAGAGCCTCACATATTAAGTGTAAAGTTTCCAGAAATTCTAGGCCGCGACATAATGAAGTGATGTGTCCACCTCATTTCCCCGTCGCCCTCCTTCTCAGACATTTCGCAGAAAATTTTGATATATGTTTGGTAATCCATTATAATTAGGCTGAATCCATCCACCCAAACGCTATACTGGTTCGAAACGATAATCCTGAGTGCTGGAAAGTGTTCCTGGTTTTTATTCGTGGAAGGCAAATGCACTACCCACTACACCACCACGTTTCCTCAAAACCTAGGTCCATTGTGACTTAGTGCTTTAGAAACTGCAGTGCACTATTAAGGCCCATTTTGACTTAGTGCTTTAGAAACTGCAGTGCATCATTATCTCAAAGTTTCAACACATATTAGTTAGCAACTATTTCAACGACATAACAAGAGTCGTTTCCATGGAACTGGCACTGCGTGTGCCCGCAGGAGATCAGCATGGATGTCATCATCTAGCACACGCACCGGTACGCAGACTGTAATCCAGGATATGAGAATACGCTTGATCCCAGCTCCCATTTCACTAAAACGGTCTCGTTCTCCCTGGTGGCCTCAGGCGGTTCCAAACTTTAGATTAACTCTACGGGAAGCTAGTATTTGACGTCGATGTTTCCACGGGTTCGTGACAAAAAGCCAGTTTGTCTGGTTCGATATTTCAACATTTTCGTGAAGTGAGGCCAGTATTCGGGCTGGATATGCCCATATTGTCATAATGAGAAGCCAGTATATGGGGTGGGTATCTCCAAGTGTTCATGACTGGAAACTTGGAATTTTGGACAGTACCTTGACGCCTTTAGCTGATTTCGATGGTATGAGCGTAGATTGTTCAGAAAGTAACGGTACACTATGGAAAGTTAAAATTGTCCAGTAAATCACAAACAGCGTCAACATTATCGTGTTGTTTGCGGCAGCACGTAAAGATCATGCAATTAACTCTAACCTTGGTTTTAAGTGTTGAATATATTCAATATTTAAGAATGTAATTTCGACGTTAAAATCTTGGGAAATAATAAGCTTGTGTTGCTTTAACCGTTTACTTAAAGATACAGGACAGTCTAGAACCACATTCGGAGACAATCTTGAACTAGACATACAAAAACATAGAACCAAGGAAGGGAAATCATCTTGAACCGAAAAAGACAAATATTGAAGCAAACAAAGGTAAATAGTGAATTAACAAAGGAAAATATCGAACCAAACAAAGGCAAATCTTGAACCAAATAAAACTAAACAATAAACCAAACAAAGGAAAATATTGAACCAAAAATGTACAACTTGAACTAAACAAAGAGAAATCTTGAAATAAACAAAGAAATACCTCGGACTACACACGTGCAATAAGAAAAAAAATAATTAAAAATATCTTTAACCAAACAACGGAAAATCTTGAAGCAAAGACTATTATAATTTAGCTTCATGTATACCTTCGGGCATTTGAAGTAGCTCAAAATCGCCCCATACTTACCAAATTACATTTTCAACGGCGCCAATAGTAAAGTATGTACAATGCTAGAAGTTTAATAAATGGCTTATATTCTATCCCGCATGAGTGAAATGGCTAGCATGCGGGGCTACGGACCCGGTGGTTATGTGTTAAATTGTCTTCAAGGGAGGGGAGGAGGGAGGGGATGTCCACTGACCTGGGATCCCAGTTCCAGCATTAAATGATATCGGAAAATGTTCTGGAAAGAAGAGGCGGCCAACGTGATGCTGCCACATCAGCCATCAAGAAGCGATTGGTCTGAACACACGCGGGGCTACCAGAAAATACCCTTATTGGCGTGAAAAGGGGACCTTGACTTGGACTTAATTAATTACCCCATTCCCGCATTCCGGCAAGTCACCTCTGGTAATCCGTGTGATAACATGTGGTGGAACAGTCAGTCATCAGTTGGTGTGCAGCAATAACCTTAAAATTACTAATACGAACTATGACCCAGATTTGACTCCTAAAACTGAGCTTGCAAAAGGGAGGTATTTAAGCGCTTACGCGTAGATTTAGGACGCTATTTTGTTGTTATGTTGTATCGTTTTGAATTCGAGTGTAGTCTACACATGTGCATCTCTACTAGAGGTTACTTCTACTACTAGTGAGTGCATTGTACTGATTTTGTGAGGGTTTCCTTATTATCAGTGTACTCCGACTTCTGAGGTACTTGCAACTTGTAACGTCCCCCATATCTAGGACGAAAAGTTAACACTTAAGTCCAGTTGATCTACCTGCGTGTGTAACGAACCGACCACGCTGCGGAGAGAAGAGAAAGTGTAGGCGCGCCAAAACTCCTGGCCACGCCGGCCTCAAAGAAGTAATTAATATTGAATGCTTCAGACAAAGCTTAACCCATTAACTCTAGTAACACTGCTTGGAGTACACCCCAGTATGTTTTCATTAAGTGTCAAATGTCTAACGGTATTCTAAAATTCGTGATTAAATATTCATAGGAGTTCTGGTATCATGTTTTGCCATCTCACACAATCACCAGAGTCGTGAATCAGCTCCGAGTTCTTGTCTCAACAATACCACGTTACCAAACCATCAAGATATTTACTTCACTGCCTGCCACCTATCACTAAGCTCCTTAGTTTATTTCTTCTCACAACGTCACCAAAACTATTGACTGTAATCGTCTAATTTCTGTAATCAATTTACAGTTTTCATTTGCTTCTCGTAGCAATTGCTCATTGGTGTTTCTGTCTGCCCATGATATTCTTTGCATTTCCTCAGCAACCACACACCCACTGTCTTTATATGTTTTTCAACGTGTCTTCTCATCGTGCACGTTTCACATCCATACAAAAGAGCAGGTTCTATGTAGCACTTCAACACTCTTCTTCTCGTTGCAATTGAAATTTTTTTTTAATTGGTCAGAATGTTTTCCATCTGGCAAAAGGCTACCTTCGCAGTGGCAATTCTTGTTCTAATCTCTTCAAGGCACCCCCTATCAGATGTTATGATTATTAGTTGTACCGATTCACTTGTTTAAGAATATTCCCATTTACCATTGTGGTATTTGGTTTCTTCATAGTGACGACTATAATTTGTGCCTTCTTAAAATGTAATTATAACCCAAGCTGTTCACTGTGTACAATAACGCATCTACTAAATGTTGCACATTCTGTTATTTGGCTCAAACCAACACTGCATCATCCGCATATCTAATATTATTGATGCTATGTCTCCCACTGGTGATTCCTAACATATATTTAAAATTTTGAAAAATACGAGCTACTGTATAAGTAAAAAGACCTGGAAACATTACACATCTCTGTCGCACACCTCTCTTAATAGATGACAATAAAATAATAATATAATTAAAAACTAAAGCTGTCCCAAGTTTCGGTAGATTATACCTTTTTAAGAACAATAGAATCATAAATATTAAAATAAATAATAGAAAATTAAAATACGCAATAATTGTACATTAAAGATAATTGTAATGCTTATAAAGGGATCACGTGAAGGACCCAATTCACCCCAACCATCCTACGTGTTGCTATCTCCCGCAGTCGCCTCCATGCCTTCCCCGTATTATTCATCACTGCCTCTAATTCTCTTCAGCGTGTGTGTTTAGGTCCCCCTCTATTTCTGTTGGCCTGTGGGATCAAGAAACAAAGACCTTCTTGTTATACTCGTACTGTTCTCGGGTCTCTGCGGTGCGTCTTCTATCCAGCACTAGCGTCTCTTCCGCAACTCTTGATTCGCTGAGATCTATTTCTTTTTTACTAAATGAGCATTGCCGGTCTCTCTGGCTGTGGGGTTACAACACTTTCTCTCTGTAATCCCGTTTATCACGCAGAGTCTCGTAGCGGAGTGAGAGATGAGGCGGTTCGACCCCCGCTCGTGACTTGCGGGATACTGAGCCGGCCGCTCAGAAAGCAATGGCAAACTACTGAGCGTAATCTTGCCAAGAGATCAACATACAGCTGAAAGATGCTGGCGTTGACAGCTAAGTCCTGTAAAGGACATGCTAAAAAAAAAATGAGCATTAGTGACTATCTCATGCTCCGGCTCTACTGCGAAAAGGCGAAAACTGGTTTTGTGTCAAAAACCGACTTTATGGAGAAAACCGGCTCTGTGGAGAAAATGGGTTATGAGGCGAAAACCGACTTTGTGGCGAAAACCGGCTCTGTGACGAAAACCGGTTATGTAGCGAATAGGTTACGGACGTAATTTGTAATCCAGCATACGAAGTTCGAAATACATCTGCGGGCGATTTGGCAGCAGACCGCCTTGCGTCATACAATTGGTACTAGTGCCGGTCGTTCAAAAAGCAATGACAAACTACTGAACGTAAACGTGCCAAGAAATCACAAACAGACACCCCTCCCCGAAAAAAAAAAAAAAAAAAACACAAACGAACAAACATACACAAAACAAAAATGCTGGGAGTGACTGCGACGCCCTATTAAGGATATGCAACTAATTTTCTTTAATATCTTTCTATGTTCGCCCATCTGTCTACAATGCAACTAAATAGATGTATGATCCCGCCACTTGAGTGAAGTTTCCTCAAGGAGATCGGTTAATCATTTGCTTGATTTATTCTCATTAATTTTGTCTCTTCCCTGTGCATTTTTATATCTTCTTCTTGTGACCTCCCACGAAGTGTGTTTAATTTATCTTGCATCTGATTTCCTGTGTGGGACACGAGGGAAATGTAATCAGAGAAATCCAGATCATGAACCTCCAATGCATTCCATTTCTGGAGGCAGCTTTTGTTTCCCTATTTCTGTCTGTAGTCAATTGTAATTATAACAAGAAGTGGTCCGCTTCACGCTTCGATTCAAATGTATCTGTTAGTTCCCCCTCCCCCCATCCCCCAAACCACACCACCCCCACAAGAAGAACGCGCATTACATGTCTTTATGTGTTTCCTTTATGTGAGTAATGACTATGTAGCATCTCATCGTGTGTTACCAATATAGAAAGGCATTCTCTACCTTTACGAAGTCCATGAATCAAACTTAAAGTGGTGAGTTCAGCGCAAAGTTTTGCTCTATTATTTTGCGTAATGTGACTCTCTGGTCATGTATCTGTTGTTTGATATGTGGTCTAAACTCTACCTCTTCCTTTTATTTCTATGAACATCAGTCAATACTTGTGCTTTTGTTTAATGCTGTCTTTGTTGCCGCAAGAGTGCCTTAAAATTGATATTTCTGCATCTGCAGTAACATATATTATGGTCAGCAGCCTGATGACCTGGTTCATTCTATATTCATGTAAACAATTGATTATTTCAGTTGTGATGATGCCTGGGTCAGGGATCCCGTGGGATTTAACATGATTAAAGGCACTCTGAGATGCCACCCTCAAAATGTGTGGCCCTTCATTATTAAAGGGTATATCATTGTTTGTACGTTCGATCGCTTTGAACTCAAGGGTAGTCCATGCACATGCTACTACTTCTTGAACTGATATTTTGCGTATGCATTCGCTTTCCTATTACCAGTGTCCCTCGCAATCAGGCCTACCCACTCCGACTTTAGATGTGCATGTTATTTACCTCCCAAATAAAAGACGAGAAGTCAACATTTCGGTCCAACTGACCAGTGTATGGGCTGAACCCGCTACCTCGGCATCAGCATAACGGATGTTTAAGAACAAGCGCTTTTATCCATTCACGCATGCTTATAATTTTCCTCACGTGAATTGTTGCATGGATCCTTCAATTACTCTTACCATGTGATTACTAAGTGTCATCTTACCATAATGCTGTCTTGCCATGTGCCAATGATACTTTACGTAATCAAAAGAGGATGGTCTACCACAGGGATCACCATTATCTCCGGTGCTGTTCAACGCCTCCACTGTGAGAATCACCAGCGAGCAGATCACTGGACCGGGGAGGACATTGTCATATGCCGACGATGTTTTAGTGTATCGTCAGGGTAAGGATAGAGATCAGGTTGCTGTGGAACTACAAACCGAACTCAATCGCATAAGTACTTGGTGTGCTGAAGCTGGGGTAATGGTCAACCCAACAAAGGCAACAGTGACATGGTTCTCTTTGAATATTCATTTTGTCAACACTCCGACACCAACTGTTAATCTGTGTTCAGAGACCGTGGAAATAACGCAAGCAATGAGTTACCTGGGGATACGTTTTGATAGAAGCCTTGCTGATAATGAGCACTTAGACCAGATGATAACAAAGGCCAAGCGGGGTTTGGCTGCGACGTGGATGATGGCGGCTGCAAACTGTGAGCAGCGCCATCTTTGCCTCCTATACGAGGGGCTGGCAATGTCCGTTTTTGAGTATGCGATGGTGATCCTGACTCTTAGCCGTAAGCAGATAGAAAGGATGGGAAGGATACAAAACGAAGCTATGCGCATTATTCTTAGATGTACATGAGATACAGCATGCAGGGCGATGAGCTACCTTCTTGATTTTCCAACAATTGAAGACAGACTACAAATTTGCAAAGCACGCGCCTACCTGAGAGTTAACGCAAACACACAACATCCACTGCATAGTGAAATTAGGAAGGTGAAGAGTAGCAGATTAAAAAGAGCAAGGTCGTGGATGGGTCACGCCGAAGACATTCTTCAACGGGTGTGCTCACTGGAGGACTTAGAACCTAGCGAGGAGTGGGTACAAAAGCCAACAGATTTCTATACGTCCTTTTCAATTTGCATCAAACTAGACAGAAAATACAGACAAGAAAATCCGGCTGCTGTGGAGGTGGAAGTACAAGCGTTGATTTTCGAGAATTCGTCAGACGGTGATGCTGTAATTTACACAGATGGGTCGGTCGTCCGACATGTGAGAAGCTCATGGGCCTTTACAACGCGGGCCGGAGGAGAATTGTGAAGGAGGACTCTGGTGCTTTTGTTGAGACCACAAGTAGCCTGACTACGGAAGTTATGGCAATAAGTAAAGCAATAACATGGTTCGAGACACAGACATTCAATAGGGCATGGTTCCATAGCGACTCAATGGCAGGCTCAAGAAGATAGAGGCGGGGTGGATCCGAAGAGAATCGTTGCGGTCTCTGGAGCGGTCTCGGCTGACAAAGATTACTTTCATCTTCGTGCCAGGGCATGCGGGAGTACAAGGAAATGAGCGGGCTGACAAGCTCGCAGGTAAGGCTAATGTGAAGGGCGGACGCGCCATGGACCAAGCTGACATTCTGAATGCTCTACGAGAAGTAAGACTTTTGCGAGAACCAAGTGATGATTGCGAATCTACAACCATGGTCAGACTGCGAGAACAGCAAATTAAAAGAAGTGTGGCCAAACCAACACAGAACTAGTGTCGTTAGCCGCTACACGCTGCGGGATTTACTGAGGGGATCCGAGTACTTATGGACTGAATGGTTCGATGTACAATGAGGATGATCTGTCGACTAACTAACTAACTAATGTAATGAAAAGAGACATTCACTGTGAAGAAATATAATCTACCTACGATGAGTTATTGTTATTGTAAAGTAACCGACACTTTTCCCCGTATTGAGATATATTGACTCTATCCTCCATATTTGTATAGATCAATCGGCACTCGATAGCTTACAGAGTAAACATTACACAGTCCCCGTTTACTTCCCAGGAGTTTCCAGGCACTCATTATAGACTGGATCAACCTAGAAACCAGGTGTGTGTGTGTGTGTGTGTGTGTGTGTGTGTGTGTGTGTGTGTGTGTGTGCGAGCGCGCTTGCACGTATGTATGTGTATGTTTGTGTGTATGTATGTGTATGTGTTTGTACAGTTGTCACCCTAGGTCTTCGTACATAGTCAGTATTCTGTGTATTAACTGATATATTGTGAGTTAAACCGAGACCGACATTTCTCCATGTTATATAACTCTACTTTCTCCCTTGTCTGCACACCGTGTGTACAAAACCCAGGAATAATATATTTCTGCTTGTCGTGTTTTATGCCTGCCTTTGTTGTCTAGTTCACAAGTAAGAACAACAAGCAAGTAAGAACATGTTTCCCCTGCTCTATTGTTGGACGTGGTTTTAGCAGTAAATTAAAAACGCATTAGAATGACAGCAGAGCGTTCTGTCGGAATGCTTACCAATCACTTGGTGCAAATAATAACAATACAGTAGCGTTCTTTGGCGTGGATCTCGCATTTACAGTCTGCCATGCAGCGAAAAAACGCCAGTTTGTTTTACCAGTTTTCTTTTGTGTCTTGTGTTGTGAGGATTATTTCGAACGTATATTACTCAGAGCTATCAACAAACGTCATAAGTTCACTTCAACATGGCTCAGTGCTGCCGTTTGTGGATATTTCACCAAATTACCTATGTTTTCACCGACTTTTGTTAGGTTTGGAAACCCAGAGTTTGTAAGTATAATTCATAATAATTGGCGTAAAGTATTTCAGCCTTGAGTTTGTTGTGAAGTTTTCTGCTCATTTCATTCCATTATTACTATATCTTATTAAACTATATCATTGTTACTATACCCCATTAAACTTTATTGTTGCTGTTTTTTTTTTTTTTAAATCTATCTTACTATACTATATCATTGTGACTATATTCTACTATCCTATATCATTATTACTTTATCTCACTATACTATATAATTGTTACTTTATCTCATTATACTGTATTATTGTTACTATATCTCCGTATACTGTATCATTGTTACTACAGCTCACTGTACTATATCACTGTTAAAATTTGGTGGAACTGCGGTAAAGCTGTGAAAGTGTAAACAATATAAAATGACATATAGTAGTGCAGCTTTACATAACAGAGTTAAGACACATACAGAACGTTGCGGCGATTAGCCTTCATCAGCAAACAAACACAATCACAAACACAACATACAGTCAAGGAGAACTCCTGTGACTACATTAGAAGGTGATGACAGGACGAGAAGAACAAAAGCGTGGAGAAATGGAAGCAATGAAGAGAAAATGAGAATTGAAAACAATATTAATTGAAAAGAATGTTAGCTGAAGAAAATGTTTAATTGAAAAAATGTTATTAGAGAAAAAAACTGCATACTCACCTCACCGTTCGGATCTGTAAGTAACTAAGAAACTCTCGGGTGTGTTGTTATAATCGGTACTGGGTGTTACGGTTCAGTGAGCACATAGAAAGAAGGGGCGGGGTAGGAGGCGTGTAAACTTGAAGGTGGTACTAACCAAAACCCCATTATAGGGGCGAGTCTTAAGGTCTGGGTCGACTGATATGCGTGAACACACGTACATACATGGACACACCTCAACAGACAAAATGCTAGTATATGTGGACATGTGCAAAGTATATGCAAGAAGAGGGAGAGAGAGAGAGAGAGAGAGAGAGAGAGAGAGAGAGAGAGAGAGAGCGAGAGATGGGGAGAGCGGGAGAGAGAAAGAGAGACAGAGAGACAGAGAGAGAGGAAAGGTGCCTGTGACATCCCACATGAGGCATGCGGAGCGCTGCGGTCTACACGTACGACGTTTCACTCATACTGTACCCAATGAAATAGTCAGTATGGTTGATTGTTACACAGCACCCTTCAGGAGCCACTCGCCCAGTGCTTGAGTTGTTGGAATTCGCAAAGACTAAGCCCTAAGGCAGATGGCCTGAGAGCAAAACTATTAAAACAAGCCTATCCACGGGTAGATGGAACCCTAACTAATAAACAAATGCGTGCCGAAGTCGGACATACTCACCTTTGAGATGCATAACTAGGCGTGACGCACTCCTCTCTAAAGAAGGACGAACAATGAATTACCTAAAGAAGAGAATAGGCATTTCCTCCAAATGTAGTTAGAAGACTGAAGAAATGTTATTATTATTAGTAGTAGTAGTAGTAGTAGTAGTAGTAGTAGTAGTAGTAGTAGTAGTAGTAGTAGTAGTAGTAGTAGTAGTAGTAGTAGTAGTAGTAGTAGTAGTAGTAGTAGTAGTAGAAGTTGTTGTTGTAGTTGTTATTGTAGTAATAATAGCAACAACAGTAGTATACATAGATGACTCTTATCCTAGGGACAGTAAACGCGTTTTACAATTTCCTAATATATCTAGTCCAGGATCCTGACATACTGGAAGGCCCCGCTATACGTCGCGTCGGTTTAAGTCATTTTGCTATAACGTCGTTGTCACATATGGGACTAACTTCAATTTACGTCGCTACATTTCTCCATAACGTCATTTTGAGGCTGGCGATCGGGCTTTTGATATCGGTAAAGTCCATGGTTTACCTCAAACCACGGAAGGACAATTCATGCAAGTGCTGACAAAATCAAAGAGTGTGCTAAAAACGTAACCCCTTTGTGTGCTTCCAAGATCACTCGTACCAGAAGTACTCTTATGGAGAACATTGAAGCACTACTGGCCGTCTGGATTGAAGACCAGAACCAACGGAATATACCTGTGAGCAAGATGGTTATCCAAGAAAAAGCAAAGTCTCCCCATGAAGATTAGTTAAGAAAGCGGGCGAGAGCAGTCGTAGTAGTGCTGATGATTGTTTTGGAGCGAGTCGCGGTTGGTTTGAGCGATTTAAGAAGCGTTTTCACCTGTACAACATTCAGACAACAGGTGAAGCGGCGAGTGCTGATACTGCAGCTGCAGAGCGTTTCCCTGCTGAGCTAAAGGCCATGATTGAGGAGGGTGGTTACTGTGCAGCAGACATTGGACAAATTGTTTTGTTTAAGCAGAGAAGAGCCAGGCAAAGAGACAAAAAGAGGTTACAGTTTCATTCTAAGATGAAGAGGCAAAATTTAATGCCTCTAAGTCCCAATAACTCTACCATTCGCCCTCCAACCCACGTCTATTTAGCCTATAAATATCAACAGCCATAAAAATAAACATTACATAATACACTGTATTCCATTTAATTCTATGGGAAATAGTGCTTCGCTATACTTCGTTTCACTTAAAGTCGCGTTTTCCAAGAACGTAACCCCGACGTGAACCGGGGCCTTACAGTACCTAGTCCAGGGTCCTGACATAACTAATCCAGGGTTCTGACATATCTAGTTGTGGGTCCTGACATACCTAGTCCAGGGTTCTGACATTCTTAGTCGACGATACTGGCATACATAGTCCAGGGTCCTGACATACCTAGTCCAGGGTCTTGAAATACCTAGTCCAGGGTCCTCCTGACATACCTAGTCTAGGGTCCTCCTGACATACCTAATGCAGGGTCCTGACATCATGGCATACGTAGTCGAGGATACTGACATACTTAGTCCAGGTCCTGACATACCTAGTCCAGGGTCCTCCTGACATACCTAATCCAGGGTCTTGAAATACCTAGTCCAGGGTCCTCCTGACATACCTAGTCCAGGGTCCTCCTGACATACCTAATGCAGGGTCCTGACATCATGGCATACCTAGTCGAGGATACTGACATACTTAGTCCAGGTCCTGACATACCTAGTCCAGGGTCCTCCTGACATACCTAATCCAGGGTATTGACATACTTAGTCCAGTGTCATGGCATACCTAGTCGAGGGTCCAGACATACTTAGTCCAGGTCCTAACATACCTAGTCCAGGGTCTTGAAATACCTAGTCCAGGGTCCTCCTGATATACCTAATGCAGGGTCCTGACATCATGGTATACCTAGTCGAGGGTACTGACATACTTAGTCCAGGTCCTGAAATACCTAGTCCAGGGTCCTCCTGACATACCTAATGCAGGGTCCTGACATCATGGCATACCTAGTCGAGGGTACTGACATACTTAGTCCAGGTCCTGACATACCTAGTCCAGGGTCCTCCTGACATACCTAATCCAGGGTATTGACATACTTAGTCCAGTGTCATGGCAAACCTAGTCGAGGGTCCTGACATACTTAGTCCAGGTCCTGACATACCTAGTCCAGGGTCTTCAAATACCTAGTCCATGGTCCTCCTGACATACCTAATGCAGGGTCCTGACATCATGGTATACCTAGTCGAGGTTACTGATATACTTAGTCCAGGTCCTGACATACCTAGTCGAGGGTCCTAACATACTTAGTCGAGGGTCCTGACATACTTAGTCGAGTAGTCATGGCATACTTAGTAGAGGGTCCTGACATATTTAATCGAGGGTCCTGACATACCTAGTCGATGGTCCTGACTAACCTACTCGAGGGTCCTGACAAACTTAGTCGAAGGACATAAATCAGATCCGTAAAATTTGGAAGCAGACTGCTTTGCGTTAATTTCGATGATATGATTCTTCGGCCGGCCATTCAGAAAGCAATGGCAAACAATTGAACGTAAAAATTGCCCAGTATATTACAACCAGCCACAACATACTCTGGCTGATTGCAACATCCTCAAAAGGGCATGCAACTAATTAATTATACATAGTCTAAGGATGTTTAACTCTTAATGTCATTATAAGCATCATCTTGAAGCAGATCATTTGCAAATCACCGCTCTCATCACAGCTGGCCAACAATGGCTGCTCTCAATGTTCTTGTCGTGCCCAGTGCACTATATTACAATTCTTTAGTATATTTTCTGCTGTAATTACATTTGTGAATCGGGCGCATGGGCAATAGCGTCCGTTTTCTTTATTCAAGTATTGCCACACCGGCATGCCACCTGATGATAATGATAATGCATTGCAGCGTATTATTTTCGATAATACAGCCCGAAGACCTGTAGAAAGTTGATTAAACATGTACGGGAGTAGGATACTTTTGAAGCTTTAAGGCGCATCGGAGACAGAGTACGTATATATTTCTAGACTAAATGGTACTCGATGGTCAGTATCATACAGGCCGCCTGTACTTCCCAAGACTTCCTTTTGAGCATGTAACTTTACTTTCTAATACATCCTTTTGAGCATGTAACTTTTCTTCCAAAGAAATCCTTTTGAGTGTGTAACTTTACTTCCCAAGACACCCTTTTGAGCATGTAACTGTACTTCCCAAGACATCCTTGTTTGCATTATGTGCCAGATGGTCAGCTGATTCACAACAAACGTGGCCAGCTAGTAGAAACCCTTCCTTGGTTAAAGCCAATGTTGCATGCTACCATTTGGCAGATGCGATAGCGAAGTTGAGAGAACTTCCCTGGTAATGTTATGAGCACGGTCAGACGCCGTTTCCACTCCTGGACTCGTCGCTTGCCAAAATTATCGAAAGACTGGCCATCTACTCCTCCTTGCTCTCAGACCTTCACAATGAGACGGCAATATCACATCACAGACATTTAACAGGAAAATGCTTCAGATCGATGTATGTTATTATTTCAGGCACTTTAACACGCGGCAAATGCATGTTATTATACATCTGAAGTTATCTTAAGTTTCCATTCTTCTATTTTCTTATTAATCGTACTCAGCACGACCTTTTTAACCAAGGTACACTTTCCTTTTAACTGTTTTACTATTTTTATGACACGTCTGAACCACATGTTTTTCATTTCTTTCGTACCTTAATAATATTTGAGACAGTTACCCATTTGTCTGGATCTCATTCTCCAGTTCTCCGGAATTGAGCTTTGTCGAGCACTTGCTAACGAAACTAATTACAAAGCCATTCGTTCCCTATTCCAGACAGTAAATTTATAGACGAGGCATGAAGACATCTTTATAGTTATATGAAACAGACGCGAAGACTAGAGAGATTTCCCCAAATTACGTGGTGGAAAACTATGCAGTATTATGTTCTCTGTTGCGCGATACAGCGCATTACTATGAGAATAAACGTCGCGAAACAGTAATTTCTTCAATGCAGCTCCATTATTATCATCTTCTTCTTGATCATTAGTCGGCGTCTATGACTGAGGAGATAGTGAGGTGCAGTTTCACAGTACCCCCACGTAGCCAGTTGAGGGTTCGATGTCAGTCGCGATGCGATTGGAAAGCAGATCTCTTTGCGTTGAATTAGATAGTATGAGTCGTCGGCCGTTCAGAAATGTAAAACTGACTAGTAGAGTATAAACAGCCAATAAATTATGGGGTTGATTGCAACGTCCTGTAAAGGACTTGTAGCTAACTTTATCTTATATATATATATATATATATATATATATATATATATATGTGTGTGTGTGTGTGTGTGTGTCAAAGAGAGAGAGAGGGAGAGAGTGGGAGAGAGCGGGAGAGATAGAGGAGAGAGGGGAGAGAGATGGAGAGAGAGGGAGAGAGAAGGGAAGAGAGAGAGGGATAGAGAGGGAGGGATAGGGCGAGAGAGGAAGAGAAGTGAGAGAGGGTGAGAGTGAGAGATGGAGAGTGAGAGGGGGAGAGAGAGGGAGAGAGAGAGACAAAGAGAGAAAGGGAGAGAAAGGGAGAGAGATATAGAGAGAGGGTGAGAGGGTGAGAGAGAGAGTATGTGTGTAAGAGAGAGACGGAGAGAGGGAGAGAGATATATAAAGAGGGCGAGAGAGAGAGCGTGTGAGAGAGAGCGTATGTGTGTGTGTGAGAGAGAGAGAGAGAGAGAGAGAGAGAGAGAGAGAGAGAGAGAGAGAGAGAAGTGTAAGACAGCGTATACAGATATCTGTTTAGAGTATGTGTTAGAACCAGTACATTTTGTAGACCTGATTGCACAGACGAGTAGGAGGCCAGTCTTTCCTTTCCTTAGCAGACGTCGAGAGTTGAACCACAAGAAGAACGAACAAACTTTATTTTCAAAGAGTTAAGAATTGGGCACAAAGGCCCGTCTGACATTCTGCCTTACCTATTTCTTTCCTCGCATACGCTATTTCATTCATACAACTCTTATGAAGCTAATCTTAGACAAGGGCAGAACAATATGCATTAACACGCATGGAAAATAATCAATAATACATGACTCACTAAAGCAATTTTTAACATAGCAATTATACATACCTAAAATAGGTGTTGTAATCTGTACTGATATAGTGTTTAAACAAGTTGCGGCTGTATGTACAGTGATTGGTGGTGTCTTTGACTTCTTGCGGAAGATTGTTCCACAACTGTACGGCAGAGTATGCTAAGCTTGTTTTGTAAAAGTTGACATCGAATAAGCCATGTATATATTTATACATCTACACTTTACAATGTGAAAGCTGGGCACATAGGAGCATCTAGCATATGAATGTATTGGGTTAAACTCTCATGCATACCAGGCGAGGTCACTATGAGGTGGTTTGATCCTTTCCCTTCTCATCTTTCACTTCCAGACAATTCATAGAACACACAGAACATTATGACCATCTCCTGGTACTTGTATAAATACGATAAATCTATCTCAATGCTGAAATTTGTATATTTATATTTTCATGCAGTGTGTTTCGTGTAGTCGTATCAGTGTGTGTTCGTTGTTAGTGTACTAACGAAGGCTCTGTCCGCAACGTCACATTTTATTTACTTATGATCGTGCTTACATTCCACTTCTCCTTTTGTGTGTGTGTGTGATTCATTCATTATATCTCAGGGCCGCACATGTAAAAATATGGTGTTAAAACTGTGCACGTTTCAACTTCACAAGACTTTTGAGAACCCTGTGATTGCGCGCATGTATTCTACACACAGTCGTTGTTATAGTAAAAATGGCGACAGGAGGTTATTTCTTGGGAGCTACACTTGAACATCTCAGACACGTCAGCAGCCTCGTGTAAGTTCCAGATTGAATCTTGTTAACGCGCCAACTTGTTACGGGAGAATCATTTTCTGAATACTTCGCCCCTATCACCTGAAGTCGCTCAGACAATAAATTGTCTTTAACCAGCGATGGGAACTTTCCAACAATGAGAAGTGGAAGGAATACTTATGGTTTAGCCGCCTGATTCTGTGAGTCTCTCCGAGTAGACTGAGTCGTGCCAGATTTGTTCTCAGTGTGGTAAGAGACATCGTTTGCATAACTTTTGTTCTCTTTAACAAAAAAAAACAAACTATATTACATTATTGTAGGCAGTTCGTGGTTTTACTTTGAATTTTATCATTCAGAATGTGGTTATTTTAAATTTTGACAGATTCTGAGCTAAGGAATTCATATGAAGTTTATTTTCAATCTGTAAGCTACGGGAGCTCAGGTAGTCTTTACATGAGTGCCACTCCGGTAATCGTATGTTTGAATCCCCGGTGACGCTTATGTTCCGTTTCTTTCTTTTTTAATATTCACTTCGGATTCCAGGTCGACACAGCACACATGAGTACCACGAAATATTATGGGCAATAAACTGCGGCTCCATTTGGACCCAGGAGACGTAGTAGCACAGTCTCTACACGCTAATGATTTCGATCCACATGGGGGTGATTCTCGTGATTAAAATTGACATGGAATCCCAGGTCGCTAAAATTGGTACCTGGTTGATTCCCCAGCGACACCGTCGCACCTATAGGCTCAAGGCTACCTTCTGTTTTGAAGAGCTAATACATACAGGGATATCTGGCCTGTGGCAGCCTAACGACCACTGCCCCTGTGTCCGACTCCAGTCTTGACTTGTCTTGCTACTGGAATCAGATGGATGCAGGCGAGAGAGTGAAGTCAACGAAGTTGCGCAGCTCTTGATCACTATAATCCAATTCATTGCGCAAGTCATTCTTCATCCTAATTGTCCTCATAATTCCTGATTGACAAATCTAAATGGATGTAATGAATGGTCTTCATCATTCCTGGTGGAAAAACACCAAAATGGGTACCAGGAAACGTCTTAGGAAGTAAAGGCGGTCGGCATGATACTGCCCACATCACCCACCGAATGCCACTTGTTCTATCACAATATGAGTCTAGCACATACGTCCCATGCGTATTCTAGTGTGTAAAATGGCCTTTACTTACCTTTTTTCTTACTAAATATTGACGACAATATCCATCGGGCGCCCTCTAGTCCAGCGGTTCTCAACCGGTGGGGAATTCCCCCAACTCCCACCCCCACCCCTAATGGGAATTTTAGGGTTTCTAGGGGCGGGGGGAGGGGGAAAATAAGGTTATTTCAAGATCACGTTAATACAAGAACGGGTTACTTGATATTATTTTTCCTTCCATAATTTATAGTTCTGTACTTCTTGCCCTTCTGAAATTCGTTTTATAAAGTTAAGTAGATCTGCAAATAATGTTTTAAGTGGACGTCTAGACTTGTTCTAGTATGTGTTATTAAATTTAGCTTCCAATTTACGTATACTATGTAGGGGCGGGGTGGGTGGGGGAGAATTTATAGGGAGGAAATACGATAGGGGAGGGGGATGACATTCTGAACATATGGTGAAGGGGTGCATGGGCCAAAAAAGGTTTAGAACCACTGCTCTAGTCTATACAAATATAACACCATCAAGGCAGGTAATAGGCTTCTTTACTTTACCAGTATCATACAAGCTACAGGCTGCTTAATTCCGTCGCTCAGTGCCTGCTGTGTCATTCACCCATTTTATACCCAACTGCTTTTTTTACTGTCTGACCCATTGTGATATGTTAAACCTTTTCAACATGGCCGGAAGAATAAAAGCGGTGCTTCTTAGACTGATGTCGGGATATATATATACATATTAGGGCTGCGGAAGTTAACGATTAATTAATCGATTAATATTTAATTACGATCTCCGCCGTACCATGCATGTCTAGCCAAGTGTACGGTGTAAGGGAAGCGACAGTAGTGGGTTACGTGGTATTTGAGTCGTTTTTCAGGATTGATCTCTAAGGATTGATCCCAATCCTTTTCGGTCTCGGATCCTGGGTGGGTAGGGTAGGGTAGGGTAGGTATCTAGGTCATATGTAAGGGGCGATAATTCTAATAGAAGACATGTTTTTCTAAGAGCAGATAACTGTGTGTGTGTGTATAATATTTTAACTAATTTAAAAAAATAAAATAACAAATAAAACAACAACCAAAGGCGCGCAGGGACGGGCGGCGGGCGCAGGAGCAAGCGCGGCCGATCGGTCGCGTGGAGCGGTCGACCCCAGTAAAACAGTGTCTTGTAGTACCCAAGTGGCCAGTCATTGCTGAGTGATCACTAGTCCGGTTATTGACGAGTACTGTGGTGGGGTTAGGTGGGTCGAAGCCTCGAGCCGCGCCCGGTGTCATATGAAAATTATAATAAGTAAAAAGGTATATATGGCGTGTATATGATCTGTAGTGGGTCGTAGTGGCTTATAAACTATCATCATATAGATTAAACCTCTTCAAATGAAAACCTTAAAACAGTAAAGATGACCGGTAGTAACGGATGTAAGGGGCATGGCTTAGTGTTATTCGTTGTTAAGGAGTAGGTGAGCGGAGAATTAGCTAGAGAAGTGCTTCTGAACATTTTAAAGGGGTGAGCGAGTGGCGAAGTGGCTAAATGAATGCGCCCGTTCCTTGGTAAGAGCCAGGGTGATCGAGTGGAGAAGTGGGTAAATAATGGCATGGAGGTCTACCACTGACACATTCAACGCATAATGGCGGCGTCGGTAGTCAGAAGACCTAGGATATTTTCATTATATGTCTATTGTAAAGGGGTCGACTGTTTTATTATAACGATAGTTTCTATTATCTGTAGTGGATGGGACTTAAATACTAGCATCATACCGTTTACAGCTCTTCAAATGAAAACTTTGAAAGTGTAAAGATGGCCGATGGTTATAGTGGGTATGACTTTGTGATATTCATTGTTAAGGGGTGGAGTGAGTGGGTGAGTAACTAGATAAACGCTTCCGACCACTAGCAGCGGTTTCGAATCCCAGTGGGGCGGTCTAGTGGTAGAAGAAATATTGATAATATTTGGTTACTTAGTTGTGATTTCGAGCTCGGTTGTTATTAACCCGGTTATGTTTAGAAAAGTAGAGGTGGTGTGCTGGTTGCGGAGTATGTTTAGGGGGTACCCCAGACACCGCGGAAGTGACAGGTTCGAATCTCGGAACTTTGTCGTGGGTAAGATTTCCAGTCATCAAGGTGTGGGTGTCGTCGCGGCCACAAGTCCCACCGCTGATGAAAAACACAGGCAGCAGATTTCACCATTGTACCTACGGGTCACAAAATATAAGCTAACTTAACATTCAGAATATGACCTCAACAGGTGTTGCCAAAAATCAATACTTATTCTTATAACGGCTAATCCAGGGGATTATCGTCATCGTAATGACCAAGTCAGGTTAATAATATTTCTTATATCTCCGCCATTGCAAATAGTTCGCAATATTAATAAATGTTCATATAAAGGTTGGAAGGGGATTAAAAGATTAACACCTATTGTCGGGACATCCAATAAAAATCAATAACACTACCCTCGATTTTTCTCATAATTGCCGATTGGAGATTATGGGCTAGGTGTATGTGTCCTTATTTAGTTAAAACAGGTGGTATGAGTAGGAGATATCACAAACAGTATCAGCATGTGCCACTCTGATCTTAAATATCAGTAGTTCGTTATTCTTGTGACATTGGAAACGCTTGTGGCTTGAAGACAGATGGTGTACTATGTTATTGGGTGGTGTATATAGATTGACCAGTATGTGAAGTTGATAAGGTCACCCCTGCCAGCGCATCGTAGCTGTGTTGTGACTTGTCGCCTATTACATCCGGGTGTAAAAATAACCAAAAATATTTCACATCAACTCAGACATGCCTCTATATAGCTGCACTGCGAACATGACTAGAGTCTACTTTAGGAAAGTATCGTGTATCTGTGTATACGGGTTTACCACTGCTTATAGATGTGTGCAGTATTATTAGAAAGCGGCTGTTATGTCTACATTATCAAAGTATGTTGCCTTACAGAGCTGGTATAGTATCTATGTGTCTGCTACGTTGTATGTTTTGTCATGTTGCCTTGTAGTATTTGGAGGGAGTTTCATGCGGGTGTCTAGTGAACTTTTTAAAAACTATGTCTCAGAATCCACAAAGGCCACTGGCATTAGAGGCTTTTCAACTTGTCTGCTCATTGACCACGCTTCACAATCATACTAAAGTACGGGTTCTATGTAGTACTTAAACACTCCTTTTATTTCTCATTACAGTTGTCAACTTTATATTAGTCAGTATGTTTTCCAATTTGCAAAAGACAACCTTCACCACAGCAATTCTTGTTCCAACGCTTTAAAGCCACCTCCTATCAGACATTTTTTTTCTTTCCTTTTATGCTCACGGCTACCGTTTCCCCATTTCAAGCTCCATGTCTCTACTCGTATGCATTAGTGTGGTAGAAGTAAACCGATAACTCACAAGATAGACGTATATTATCACACTGTATATGAACATGTGGGAAACGGCTACATCCGGGCAAAGAGGGCGTTGTATCTGTCACAGCCGAGACACGTGGTTAAGAGGGATACTACAGGAAAAAAAACGGTATTTTGTTGACGATCGAACCAGGAGACCTATTTCGTGATGACCACCATGTACGGGAGTGATTCTGCCCCCTCGTCAACAGGGCGTCGGAGGTTTAAAAGGGTGTTCATTCTCTCGCTTTTCTATTTCCGAGTCGTCATAGGGTCACCAAGTAACAGTAAAGAACACGAAACTACTACTACTACCAAGGCCTCTATACACCACAATGCATTTTCGAATATAATATACACAACTATAATCAAGTCATCACAGTATTCAACTAACCCGTTCTCATAGAGGAGAGATGTGAGCACCGAGGCCAGTTGGGGGAGGTGTACCTTTTACTTAACATCTATCGGGTCATACACCGATGAGTGTTTAGCTATATTTATCATATAATATTACCCGTGAACACAACAAGCTTCCCCGGATCAGTCTTAGGCTTCTCATATAACATGACACATATATATATATATATATATATATATATATATATATATATATATATATATATATATTATATATATTATATATATATAACAGGACACCCGCTGTCCTGACCAGCAAAGTTATCGCTTCTCAGAGCAGACATTTACACTTTCATTAATTCTTCTGCCTGGCCAAAGGGGGTCTTTGCATCTTTCCGCAGAAACCTAGTTCCAATGCTAATATATGTTTTTCAATGTGTCGGCTCATTACCACATTTCACATCCTGACAAAAGTACAGGTTCTATGTTCCACTCCAACAGTCAAATACGAAAAAAATGTTAGCCAAATTATTAAAATGTTGGCCAAATATAGAAATATATCGACCAGACGTATAAAGTATAGTAAAATATGTTAGCCAAACTTATAAAACTCGTGGTCAAAATAAGAAATATCTCAACCAAGCGTATAAGAAATAGGAAAAATGTTAGCCAAATTATTAAAATGTTGGCCAAATATAGAAATATATCGACCAGACGTATAAAATATAGTAAAATTTGTTAGCCAAACTTATAAAACTCGGGGTCAAAATAAGAAATATCTCAACCAAGCGTATAAGAAATAGGAAAAAGGCTAGTCAAACTAATGAAAATGTTGGCCAAATACAGAAATATCTCGACCAACTTATAAAATGTAGGAAAAATTGTTAGCCAAACTGACAAAACTGTTAGCCAAAATAAGAAACGTCTCGGCCAACTTATAAAATGTAGGAAAAATTGTTAGCTAAACTGACAAAACAGTTGGTCAAAATAAGAAACGTCTCGACTAACATTATAAAAAGTAGGAAAAATTGTAACCAAATTAATTTAAAAAGGTGACCAAAATAGGAAATATCTCATCCATTCTTATAAAACTTAGGAAAATGTGTTAACCTAATGAGAAAAATATTGACCAAGTAAAGAAAAAACGTACACCAAACTTCTGAAAAGTAAGAAAATTTGTTAACCAAATGGGAAAAATATTGGCCAAGTGGAGAAATATCTCAACCATACTTATGAAAAGGAGGAAAATGTGTTAACCTAATGAGAAAATATCGCCCAAGTGAAGAAAAAAGTTACACAAAACTTATAAAACTTAGGGAAATGTGTTAACCTAATGAGAAAAATATCGCCCAATTGAAGAAAAAAGTTACACAAAACTTATAAAACTTAGGAAAATGTGTTAACCTAATGAGAAAAATATTGACCAAGTAAAGAAAAACGTACACCAAACTTCTGAAAAGTAAGAAAATTTGTTAACCAAATGGGAAAAATATTGGCCAAGTGGAGAAATATCTCAACCATACTTATGAAAAGGAGGAAAATGTGTTAACCTAATGAGAAAATATCGCCCAAGTGAAGAAAAAAGTTACACAAAACTTATAAAACTTAGGAAAATGTGTTAACCTAATGAGAAAAATATCGACCAATTGAAGAAAAAAGTTACACAAAACTTATAAAACTTAGGAAAATGTGTTAACCTAATGAGAAAAATATTGACCAAGTGAAGAAAAAAGTTACACCAAACTTCTGAAAAGTAAGAAAATTTGTTAACCTAATGAGAAAAATATTGACCAAGTGGAGAAATATCTCAACCATACTTCTGAAAAGTAAGAAAATGTGTTAACCAAATGGGAAAAATATTGGCCAAGTGGAGAAATATCGCAACCATACTTATGAAAAGGAGGAAAATGTGTTAACCTAATGAGAAAAATATCGCCCAAGTGAAGAAAAAAGTTACACAAAACTTATAAAACTTAGGAAAATGTGTTAACCTAATGAGAAAAATATCGCCCAATTGAAGTAAAAAGTTACACAAAACTTATAAAACTTAGGAAAATGTGTTAACCTAATGAGAAAAATATTGACCAAGTACAGAAAAACGTACACCAAACTTCTGAAAAGTAAGAAAATTTGTTAACCAAGAGGGAAAAATATATGGGCTAAACTATGAAATATGTTGACCGAACTAAGAAAGTGTGTTAACCAAAGGGGGAAAAATGTTGGTCAAAACATGAAACATCTCGACCAAACTTATAAATATCTCGTGTAAACTTATAAAAAAAAGTAGTAACAAATATTGCTTCTGTAGTTATGTCAAACGTGTCTTGAACTTTTATCTGAACAGACATTTCACAAGACATAATCATCAACGTCAACACTTTCCCTCTTTTACATTACCGAAAGTTTCAACTTATCAGTCCAGAGTATCCACTAAAGAAGCATTTATGCATACTAATCACCCAGCTCTTCACACTCTTGTTTTTTTTTTCTTTTCTAATGCAAAGTGTCTCTGTCTTTCATAGATAGCTTCACAACTTTTCTGTGTAGCACCACTAACAACTCCAAACCTTCGTTTCACATGAGCTCTAATGAAACAGTCATAACAACATTTAGGGCAATCTGTGGCTCCACCTGGGATAGTTTCAATATCATCTGAGTATTCGTCAGCAAAGATCCACTTCCCATGGTTGATATCTTCAACTTTCTATACCACAATGTCTGCTACACTAACCTTCCATTGGTCCATCTTTCAACAATACAAAGAGTGTTCTCGAAGTCTAGCTAACATAACATTGCTTACTGGGTCCACCTCTATCACACTTTGTCATTTCACAGCTGCAATAGCGGCAAGTCTGCAACCAACCAACAGTGTCTGTTATGAAGTCGACCTTTCTTAAAGCCACGTCTGCCTTACTGAACCCTTGAATACCCTCTACCACATCGTCTAACCGACTTTCAATATTTCATACCAAATAATATTAACATTCTCTTTGATTACAGAACAACTGATTTTCTGCTGACTAAGCAGATTTTCCAACCCCGTGGAGATAAATCATATGCCCCCTAACCTACTAGGCGCTATTCTAGACAACGAATATGGTCATCGACCAGCACCCCTAGGCAGAACTTGAAAAAACAACAGAGCTTGGGTTATTGAGACGAATGAGTTGCATTCCTTGGACTACCAGGAAGACATCAAACACAACAAACTATTTCTTACTAACCCTAAGTATACATCAACTAACCCTAACCCTAAACCTAAATATACATCAACTAACCCTAACCCTAACCCTAACTATACAACAAACTCTTTCTTAAGAGACATAGATACAAACCAGTGTTAGAAATGAAAAAGTTAAATTTATGTGATTACATTTTAATTAAAATTTAAAACTAATAAATCGCACTTTTATTGCACGCTTCACTTAATATACAGATATAGGGTAAGTATAGGTATAAGTTAGGTATAGGACATATATCAAGCTTAAATCTTGCGCAATAAAAGTGCAGACTTGCCGCTATTGCAGCTGTGAAATGACAAAGTGTGATAGAGGTGGACAAAGTAAGCAATGTTATGTTAGCTAGACTTCGAGAACACTCTTTGTATTGTTGAAAGATGGACCAATGGAAGGTTAGTGTAGCAGACATTGTGGTATAGAAAGTTGAAGATATCAACCATGGGAAGTGGATCTTTGCTGACGAATACTCAGATGATATTGAAACTATCCCAGGTGGAGCCACAGATTGCCCTAAATGTTGTTATGACTGTTTTATGACTATCTATGAAAGACAGAGACACTTTGCGTTAGAAAAGAAAAAAAAAACAAGAGTGTGAAGAGCTGGGTGATTAGTATGCATAAGTGCTTCTTTAGTGGATACTCTGGACTGATAAGTTGAAACTTTCGGTAATGTAAAAGAGGGAAAGTGTTGACGTTGATGATTATGTCTTGTGAAATGTCTGTTCAGATAAAAGTTCAAGACACGTTTGACATAACTACAGAAGCAATATTTGTTCCTACTTTTTTTTATAAGTTTACACGAGATATTTATAAGTTTGGTCGAGATGTTTCATGTTTTGACCAACATTTTTCCCCCTTTGGTTAACACACTTTCTTAGTTCGGTCAACATATTTCATAGTTTAGCCCATATATTTTTCCCTCTTGGTTAACAAATTTTCTTACTTTTCAGAAGTTTGGTGTACGTTTTTCTGTACTTGGTCAATATTTTTCTCATTAGGTTAACACATTTTCCTAAGTTTTATAAGTTTTGTGTAACTTTTTTCTTCAATTGGGCGATATTTTTCTCATTAAGTTAACACATTTTCCTAAGTTTTATAAGTTTTGTGTAACTTTTTTCTTCAATTGGGCGATATTTTTCTCATTAAGTTAACACATTTTCCTAAGTTTTATAAGTTTTGTGTAACTTTTTTCTTCACTTGGGCGATATTTTTCTCATTAGGTTAACACATTTTCCTCCTTTTCATAAGTATGGTTGCGATATTTCTCCACTTGGCCAATATTTTTCCCATTTGTTTAACAAAATTTCTTACTTTTCAGAAGTATGGTTGAGAAATTTCTCCACTTGGCCAATATTTTTCCCATTAGGTTAACAAATTTTCTTACTTTTCAGAAGTTTGGTGTAACTTTTTTCTTCACTTGGTCAATATTTTTCTCATTAGGTTAACACATTTTCCTAAGTTTTATAAGTTTTGTGTAACTTTTTTCTTGAATTGGTCGATATTTTCTCATTAGGTTAACACATTTTCCTAAGTTTTATAAGTTTTGTGTAACTTTTTTCTTCACTTGGGCGATATTTTCTCATTAGGTTAACACATTTTCCTCCTTTTCATAAGTATGGTTGAGATATTTCTCCACTTGGCCAATATTTTTCCCATTTGGTTAACAAATTTTCTTACTTTTCAGAAGTTTGGTGTACGTTTTTTCTTTACTTGGTCAATATTTTTCTCATTAGGTTAACACATTTTCCTAAGTTTTATAAGAATGGATGAGATATTTCTTATTTTGGTCACCTTTTTAAATTAATTTGGTTACAATTTTTCCTACTTTTTATAATGTTAGTCGAGACGTTTCTTATTTTGACCAACTGTTTTGTCAGTTTAGCTAAAAAAATTTCCTACATTTTATAAGTTGGCCGAGACGTTTCTTATTTTGGCTAACAGTTTTGTCAGTTTGGCTAACAATTTTTCCTACATTTTATAAGTTGGTCGAGATATTTCTGTATTTGGCCAACATTTTCATTAGTTTGACTAGCCTTTTTCCTATTTCTTATACGCTTGGTTGAGATATTTCTTATTTTGACCCCGAGTTTTATAAGTTTGGCTAACAAATTTTACTATATTTTATACGTCTGGTCGATATATTTCTATATTTGGCCAACATTTTAATAATTTGGCTAACATTTTTCCTATTTCTTATACGCTTGGTTGAGATATTTCTTATTTTGACCACGAGTTTTTTAAGTTTGGCTAACATATTTTACTATACTTTATACGTCTGGTCGATATATTTCTATATTTGGCTAACATTTTAATAATTTGGCTAACATTTTTTTCGTATTTGACTGTTGGAGTGGAACATAGAACCTGTACTTTTGTCAGGATGTGAAATGTGGTAATGAGCCGACACATTGAAAAACATATATTAGCATTGGAACTAGGTTTCTGCGGAAAGATGCAAAGACCCTCTTTGGCCAGGCAGAAGAATTAATGAAAGTGTAAATGTCTGCTCTGAGAAGCGATAACTTTGCTGGTCAGTACAGCGTGTGTCCTGTTATATATATATATAATATATATAATATATATATATATATATATATATATATATATATATATACATATATATGTGTGTGTCATGTTATATGAGAAGCCTAAGACTGATCCGGGGAAGCTTGTTGTGTTCACGGGTAATATTATATGATAAATATAGCTAAACACTCGTCGGTGTATGACCAATTATATGTTAAGTAAAAGGTACACCTCCCCCAACTGGCCTCGGTGCTCACATCTCTCCTCTATGTCTATGAGAACGGGTTAGTTGAATACTGTGATGACTTGATTATAGTTGTGTATATTATATTCGAAAATGCATTGTGGTGTATAGAGGCCTTGGTAGTAGTAGTAGTTTCGTGTTCTTTACTGTTACTTGGTGACCCTATGACGACTCGGAAATAGAAAAGCGAGAGAATGAACACCCTTTTAAACCTCCGACGCCCTGTTGACGAGGGGGCAGAATCACTCCCGTACATGGTGGTCATCACGAAATAGGTCCCCTGGTTCGATCGTCAACATAATACCGTTTTTTTTCCTGTAGTATCCCTCTTAACCACGTGTCTCGGCTGTGACAGATACAACGCCCTCTTTGCCCGGATGTAGCCGTTTCCCACATGTTCATATACAGTGTGATAATATACGTCTATCTTGTGAGTTATCGGTTTACTTCTACCACACTAATGCATACGAGTAGAGACATGGAGCTTGAAATGGGGAAACGGTAGCCGTGAGCATAAAAGGAAAGAAAAAAATGTCTGATAGGAGGTGGCTTTAAAGCGTTGGAACAAGAATTGCTGTGGTGAAGGTTGTCTTTTGCAAATTGGAAAACATACTGACTAATATAAAGTTGACAACTGTAATGAGAAATAAAAGGAGTGTTTAAGTACTACATAGAACCCGTACTTTAGTATGATTGTGAAGCGTGGTCAATGAGCAGACAAGTTGAAAAGCCTCTAATGCCAGTGGCGTTGTGGATTCTGAGACATAGTTTTTAAAAAGTTCACTAGACACCCGCATGAAACTCCCTCCAAATACTACAAGGCAACATGACAAAACATACAACGTAGCAGACACATAGATACTATACCAGCTCTGTAAGGCAACATACTTTGATAATGTAGACATAACAGCCGCTTTCTAATAATACTGCACACATCTATAAGCAGTGGTAAACCCGTATACACAGATACACGATACTTTCCTAAAGTAGACTCTAGTCATGTTCGCAGTGCAGCTATATAGAGGCATGTCTGAGTTGATGTGAAATATTTTTGGTTATTTTTACACCCGGATGTAATAGGCGACAAGTCACAACACAGCTACGATGCGCTGGCAGGGGTGACCTTATCAACTTCACATACTGGTCAATCTATATACACCACCCAATAACATAGTACACCATCTGTCTTCAAGCCACAAGCGTTTTCAATGTCACAAGAATAACGAACTACTGATATTTAAGATCAGAGTGGCACATGCTGATACTGTTTGTGATATCTCCTACTCATACCACCTGTTTTAACTAAATAAGGACACATACACCTAGCCCATAATCTCCAATCGGCAATTATGAGAAAAATCGAGGGTAGTGTTATTGATTTTTATTGGATGTCCCGACAATAGGTGTTAATCTTTTAATCCCCTTCCAACCTTTATATGAACATTTATTAATATTGCGAACTATTTGCAATGGCGGAGATATAAGAAATATTATTAACCTGACTTGGTCATTACGATGACGATAATCCCCTGGATTAGCCGTTATAAGAATAAGTATTGATTTTTGGCAACACCTGTTGAGGTCATATTCTGAATGTTAAGTTAGCTTATATTTTGTGACCCGTAGGTACAATGGTGAAATCTGCTGCATGTGTTTTTCATCAGCGGTGGGACTTGTGGCGGCGACGACACCCACACCTTGATGACTGGAAATCTTACCCACGACAAAGTTCCGAGATTCGAACCTGTCACTTCCGCGGTGTCTGGGGTACCCCCTAAACATACTCCGCAACCAGCACACCACCTCTACTTTTCTAAACATAACCGGGTTAATAACAACCGAGCTCGAAATCACAACTAAGTAACCAAATATTATCAATATTTCTTCTACCACTAGACCGCCCCACTGGGATTCGAAACCGCTGCTAGTGGTCGGAAGCGTTTATCTAGTTACTCACCCACTCACTCCACCCCTTAACAATGAATATCACAAAGTCATACCCACTATAACCATCGGCCATCTTTACACTTTCAAAGTTTTCATTTGAAGAGCTGTAAACGGTATGATGCTAGTATTTAAGTCCCATCCACTACAGATAATAGAAACTATCGTTATAATAAAACAGTCGACCCCTTTACAATAGACATATAATGAAAATATCCTAGGTCTTCTGACTACCGACGCCGCCATTATGCGTTGAATGTGTCAGTGGTAGACCTCCATGCCATTATTTACCCACTTCTCCACTCGATCACCCTGGCTCTTACCAAGGAACGGGCGCATTCATTTAGCCACTTCGCCACTCGCTCACCCCTTTAAAATGTTCAGAAGCACTTCTCTAGCTAATTCTCCGCTCACCTACTCCTTAACAACGAATAACACTAAGCCATGCCCCTTATATCCGTTACTACCGGTCATCTTTACTGTTTTAAGGTTTTCATTTGAAGAGGTTTAATCTATATTATGATAGTTTATAAGCCACTACGACCCACTACAGATCATATACACGCCATATATACCTTTTTACTTATTATAATTTTCATATGACACCGGGCGCGGCTCGAGGCTTCGACCCACCTAACCCCACCACAGTACTCGTCAATAACCGGACTAGTGATCACTCAGCAATGACTGGCCACTTGGGTACTACAAGACACTGTTTTACTGGGGTCGACCGCTCCACGCGACCGATCGGCCGCGCTTGCTCCTGCGCCCGCCGCCCGCCCCTGCGCGCCTTTGGTTGTTGTTTTATTTTTTATTTTATTTTTTTAAATTAGTTAAAATATTATACACACACACACACAGTTATCTGCTCTTAGAAAAACATGTCTTCTATTAGAATTATCGCCCCTTACATATGACCTAGATACCTACCCTACCCTACCCTACCCACCCAGGATCCGAGACCGAAAAGGATTGGGATCAATCCTTAGAGATCAATCCTGAAAAACGACTCAAATACCACGTAACCCACTACTAGCGACGTTCATTTGGTCTTTTCTATTCCAACGACCTATATATAGGGCATTTTATTACATTTCTCTGGAAATAAACTACTGAACGTAAAACTTGCCAAGACATCAACAACTGCTAAAATTGCTGGTGTTGACTGCAAACTTCCTGTGAAAGATATGCATCCAACTTAACATCTGGAAATGCACCGTGTGAGGGAATGTCGATCGTGATAACATAACATTAACCGTCCTACTAAACTTGTGTTGTTGTCCTCTACATTTCCGTCGTATTTTACTATGTTGCAATCCTACTTAATGTACACATCTTTATTCGTCGATCCCCACCGCACAATGACTAACCTACTACCAAGACGAACAATGTGCAGAACCTATGTGCCCATTGCTTACCTTAAACACTCCAGGGCGCCTGGAAGAGAAGTCCGAAGAGGGATTCCCCGGGCATAGTTCCAAAAGTATGAAAGTAACCAACAAAAACAGAAAGTTTTAGCATGTGCGACATGGACTGCATTCATGTGCTGATCCTTGCCAGAGCTACGGAGTCCGTGCACTGTACTGAGCTCTCCTAATGCAGATCTATCGAATGAGACTAAGCACTTATTGACGCGTATGAGTGCAATGACAGTTAACCAAAGTAAACTCCACAAACTACAAACTAAATCAACCGAATGCACGAAATAACTCGGATTGAGGAAACAGCGGTGATTTTACGTTCTTTCCTGATATTTTTTTCTTGTTACTCGCTACAGAGATGATTGCAAGAGCAGAACTCGGCATACTTTTCTCTTGCATAATACATTACTTTTCTAGTGCATATTCGATTTCCACATAGTCTACCACATCATGACTGCATAAAAGATTTAGAATAACGTTTTCCTCTATAAAACACCTCAAAGATGTTATAGAAAACTGCGTATTATCATAAAAACAGAGCTCGTAAATGGGTAGGTTGGTTATATGTTAATGTGAAATCAAGACCTTGAGGATGTCGAAAAACTAGGTGAATAGGTAGGAACAGATCTTAACGAGTTTAAAGACGCAAGATTGCGCCTCATATGTTTCGGTCTCTTTCCGCACGGCGGCCTGCCGAAAGAAACGCACAAAGCACTGACTCCGTAGCACCAGAGAAGACCCCCCCCTCCCTAGGGTCTCCGGGAACATTGCACTCGTGAACCAAATGACTACTTCACTATGAAGAATAACAACTTCACTATGAAATTTCCCTCCCCTCCTCCTCCTCTCTCTCTCTCTCTCTCTCTCTCTCTCTCTCTCTCTCTCTCTCTCTTCTCTCTCTCTCTCTCTCTCTCTCTCTCTCTCTCTTTTTCTCTCTCTCTCTCTCTCTTTCTGTTGTGTGCGTGGGAGAGGGATGTGTCACATAACATGAGAATATGCATTGTTTATGCTTACAACATTCATCTGACAATGTTTTTTTTCCCCCCTATGTGAATGCATCATGTTATAAGAAATAACCTAATGTAAGGCAGATGTTCTGGTAAAATTGTTACAGATAAAATTGTGATAGGTGAACAGCAGCGAAAGAAGCTGTGTTGAAAATACATCTACAATATATTAATAGTCCGAGCTGTCCCTATCATCGTGTATTTACGCTTTCTTTGATGTAGATATACAATAGAAAAGTTAGAAAAAGATACCCTAGTGTGCGTCTCATTACAACATGGTGTAACGCTTTTCCTTGCTGCGCCATTTCATAGAACGTGGAGCAGGAGAGTCAGATTACAAGCAAAAACACAGTAAACCACTCAGTCTAGCCATCTCGATGCAAGTTCTATCGGGACATTACATTGTGCGCCTCATATGACGATACTCGGTGGAACAGCCGTACTACCACTCAATATAGCCATCTTGATGCAGGTACTTTCGGGACATTACATTGTGCGCCTCATATGACGATACTAGGTGCAACAAACGTACTACCATTCAGTCTAGCCATCTTGATGCAAGTTCTATCGGGACATTACATTGTGCGCCTCATATGACGATACTCGGTGCAACAACCGTACTTACTGTTAATCCTAGAAGATAGCTACTAAGTACAAGAACAAGACTCTTTTCTGAACCTGGAGGCCCATTGGGTATATGATTCTAGCCCCATGTTTTTGTCGACCAATCGGCACTCGATGTGTGATGTGGTCATTATCAAGCTAACAGGCCTTCACTTCCTAGAACTTTTTCTGGTATCGATTTTAGCCTGGGTTAACTTGACAGCACAGGTAAAAAACCAAATTCCGTTTCGAAGAGGCTTCCCCACAAATAACTGGGTCACCTTGATAGCGTGCTATTCCGGTACGCTACCCGCGACTCTCGATCGTCATCATCATCATCGTGTATCATACCGAGCGCGTGAGAAGTCATAGTTCGCCATCTCTCACAAACACAACAGCCCATTGATGTAGTAATTCATCATAAAGAACATGAAAGATAGCTGGATAATGATGATGACACCAATGAAATCAAGCTCTCATATTAGGGTCGTGAAAAGTGAGGCTCCGGGACGAAATCGTTTGTGACAACAATTACCATTTCCTTTCACAAATATGAAACGAGTAGTTCATGTTAAAAATGCTTCTGATGCCTGATCATTCATATTTCTCTGAAGCTTTAAAATATGAAGCCTTCCCTGATAGTTTCTGTTCAATTTTTATCCAAAGCGCGTGATGCGGCTCGTTAATTTCAAATAGAGGCAGTAATCTCTGGTTGTTTCGGGTTACACACAAATAGATTGCCAGCACGCGATGGCTGTACACATCCATGCCAATTACAGAGCCTGTGTTGCGAGCAGTCATGACTCCAACAGCGGCCCAATGTGAGCGTACGACAAGCAATAAAAAAAAGAAAACCCATTCGCCTGATGGGTGCCCCCTCATGTAATCATTCGGGAAATACCGCAGAGATTCGGAGATCGGCTGCATTTTTATGAATGTCAAAGTTGAAGTTTTCCCCAACACTTCGTGAGGGAGTATGTTATGTTGCACACTCTGGTGGGGTATCGTATATACGGAGTTAATTATGTGCTTACATGACAGGCGGGTATCTTGTATATGTACTCAGATATATATACTTAAAGGAATGACAAGTATCGTTCGTATGCATGGAGTTAAGTATGTACTAAAGGGATAGACGAGTATCGTATATATGGAGATAATTACCCACTTAAGGGAAAGAACGGGTGTCGTAAATAAATATGGGGATATATATATATATATATATATATATATATATATATATATATATATATATATATATATATATATATATATATATATATATATATATATATAGTTATTAAAAACTTACAGAAGAGATAGGTATCGAATATATGTAGTTAATTAAATACTTAAGAGACAAAGAGGTATCGTATATGTGTGGTTTTTAAGAGGTTAAGGGAGATACCAGTATCAAGTATGTGTAGTTAATTAACAACTTAAAAGACAAGCAATCATTCATTCAGTGGCATGTCCCTTGCAGAACCATGTTCCCAAATTTTACCTTCCGGAAAACTTCTCGGTCATAAGCAAGATGTCCCGCGTCCTATATATGCATCTGGAGATCATATGCAATATGCTGCGCCCATCTTCTCTTTGGCCTTCCTCTTCCTCTCTTCGAAGCATATACCCCTCCATTATTGTTCTCTCCAAACGTTCATGACGTTTCAAGTGACCAACATATTTAAGTTTGCTTTGTTTTATCATCTTTAGTAGCCAACCTTCTTAAAAATTCACCTTTTGACGCTGAATTTATTCTTTTCTTTATCCAAAATATTGTTAGAACCCGTCTATAACATTTATATTCAAAGGAAATTTGCCCTATTCAGCTTGTTTAGTAGGTGGCCACGTTTCACAGGCATGTGCATGCTCTTAAAAATTTAATTTTTGTAGTCTTTCTGGGTTCTCTCCGCGTCGGTAATTTACGGGGTATGTGAGCCGGTGGCTCAGAAAGCAATGGCAAACTACTGAGCGTAATCTTGCCAAGAAATCAACAATCAGCTGAAAGATGCTGATGTTGACAGCGATGTCCTGTAAAGGATATGCGATAAAATAGTTCTATCTGTTCCACTCCACAGTCTATTCAGTTCTTAAAAGAGAAACAGATATCATATATATCTGGTTAATTATGTACTTAAGGGGCAGGCGGGTATCGTGTATGAGTAGCTAATAATTATATGACTGACTGGCACCTTGCGTCTTGACAAATGATAGTTTCTTACATTGCGCTTCATAACACAAAGCCTGGGCTGAATTGTAAAGACCACGTATTGCCCATGCAGCATGATCCCTCACTCGGTCTGACTAGTTTACTCCAGATCCAATACATCTGGAACAAAACAAGCTGCAGAGGCTGCGGGATCAGCAAAGCAATGCTATAACTGTCCGCCTGTCGGAGTGTAGATAATAATCCAGTTGACTTAGGGCCTTGCTTGCCCTGCAACGACATTTAGTTTTTATGTTGCATTTCCTCGCACCAGGATAATGCTTGTACCCTCCCAATTGCGCTCCTCCGGCTGAAGCTATTGGCACTATGTGGATTAGGCTCTGGTGACGCCACCCAAAATTCGGCACCAACAGAAAACACGTAGTACCGTCTACTGTCATACGGTAGCTCAGTCATATCTGTCTAAGACCCACCATTCGGCGCCACAGATAACACGTAGTACCGTCTACTGTCATACGGTAGCTCAGTCATATCTGTCTAAGACCCACCATTCGGCGCCACAGATAACAGGTAGTACCGTCTACTGTCATACGGTAGCTCAGCTATATCTGTCTAAGACCCACCATTCGGCGCCACAGATAACAGGTAGTACCGTCTACTGTCATACGGTAGCTCAGCTATATCTGACTAAGACGTACAGTATATGTGCAGTTAATTAACGACGGGTATAGTATATAAATAAGTTAGTTGCGTGTCCTTTACAGGACGTAGCAGTTAAACCCAGCATGTTTTGGCTGTTTGTGATCACTGGGCAAGTTTACGTTCAGTAGTTTGCCATTGCTTACTGAACGACCGGCCATTTCATTTTTTTAAAAACCAACAAAACTGTGTTTCCAACGCGGGTATGAAGGATTACGAACTGCGCCCGCAACTCCTTCGCCATGAAGCTGGATGTAACTATTTATATAATTACAGGATATACAGGTATTATGTATATGCTCTGGCTGTGGGGTTACAACACTTTCTCTCTGTAATCCCGTATATCACGCAGAGTCTCGTAGCGGAGCGAGAGCTGAGGCGGTTCGACCCCCGCTCGTGACTTGCGGGATACTGAGCCGGCCGCTCAGAAAGCAATGGCAAACTACTGAGCGTAATCTTGCCAAGAGATCAACATACAGCTGAAAGATGCTGGTGTTGACAGCTAAGTCCTGTAAAGGATATGCTAAAAAAAAAAAAAAAGTTAAGTATATGCTTTATGGGCACGCGACAACCATGCAAAGTCCAAACAGCAGTGTAGTATTAATTTCCGTTATTTGTGGTTTTTGAGGATGTTCATCTTTCTATATTTTTGTAACAGCTGTAGAGTTAAAACTGATATTATACTGTGTTAGTAGCAAAGCAATGGGGTTCAAAACTCGTCAACGTTGAGAAGGTTATTTGCTTTTCTCTGATTCAGTCCTTTCATCGACTCAAGTTTGCGGGACGCATGCTAAAGATTTCTCTAGAAAAAAAGATACGAGTACAGAGATGACGCTAAAAACACCTCTATCCACCATTCAAGCATCCTTATCATGTCGACATGTCTCACTTAATCGAAAGACTTTGTGTAGTCAATAAAGCAAAGGTATAGATCTGTGTTTCCTACTATAGAACGTTCAATTACTGTTCTCAGTATATATACACAGCATTTACTGTACCCTTGCCTTCTACAACCCACATTGTTCTTCTCCTATTTCAGGTTGTATTTTCGTCCTAATTCGTTGCATGATAATTCTTTGCAAAAATCTTCGTGGTGTGACTCATTATACTAATTGTTCGATGTTGATCACATTCCAGGGCTCCTGATTTCTTTGGGATTGCAATAAATACAGAATTACATACTAATTCGTGAGGTATATCTCCAGTATCATATATTGTATTCAGGAGTCTGGTATCTTTATCCATTCCATATACTTCTAAAGACACCTAGCCAATATGAAATGAAAATAGAGTCTTCGTGGTATCAGGACATTTGTGGAAGTAAAATAAAAGTCAATGTCGTACCAAATATAGAATATTTAACTCTTACGTTAACTTAGTACTGCAGTATGGATCAGAATATGGAGAACAACCAACACAATTACTAATAAATTACAAACATTCGTTTACCGTTGCCTGTGCAAGATAGAGAGTTAAACTAATTGAGTGATCTTTGAGGGATTTTGCAATCACCCCCAATATTTATTTATTTATTGTTTTGTTTTGTTGTATTCCATGTAATTTTCCGCTAAGCAGTTTGTCTTTGATTTATAAACATCAGTCGATTATATTATTGTGAATATCAAAGTAAAGTGATTGTTCCTAAATCGTCTGTGGCTGGCTTTGAGCCAGAAATGACAGGTTTATGAAAGTGTGTTCAATACGCTTAAGGCACTGTAAGAACGAATAGAAGAACTAACTTGGTACGACGGAATCAGAGGAGAAGGATACAAGAACTAACTTGGGACGACATAATCAGAGTAGAAGAACTAACTTGGTACTACATAATCACAAATAGGGAGCTTAGAGAAAGAACTAAACATATTCCAGCTTACTAAGCGGTAAGGAAAGTATAAAACGCTAGCGTTGGGTAGGACGTGCATTGAGAAATAATGAAAACTGTATAATTAGAACATTCGCTTTATGGAACACATTGGACTAACGAAATGTAGGCAGACCTTACAACACACGGAGAAGAGAAGTAGAGACATGGCTGAATAATATGGAGAGTACTTGGAGGAGCTGCTGGAGATAGCAAGCGAGAGGAAGGCTTAGCGTTATTTAGCTGTGAGCCCAAGTTCCAGCAGAGGTTAAAGGGCAGGGACAGAATGACGAAACTCTTCCTCTTCTTCTTCTTCAGCGTTCCGAGCCATTGAAGTTCTTTACAATCCGTCTCCATTCATCTCTCTGGTTGACCTTCTCTTGCCAGTCGTTGATTCCAAGTGCTTGTAGGTCTGTATATATATTATCTCTCCACCGTCTTCTTGGTCTACACTCGGGGTCTACGGTCATTTATTTCCTGAGTGTAAGCGAGTGTTGTTTCCCTGTTGTCTTCCATTATTTCTATATGCCCCAGCCATTGTAGTCTATTAGCCTTCATGATACCAGTGATTAGCGGGGACTTAAACAGATCATAAATGTCTTTGTTACTTCTTCTTTTCCACTCTCCACTTTGTGTATCTCTAATGGGTCCAAAGATACGTCTTAAAACTTTGTTCTCAAAGGTTTGTAACAAGGCTTCGTCTCCTTTCGTTTTACTCCAGGTTTCAGAGCCATACAGCACAACTGGTCTGATCAGTGTTTTGTATATTGTGATTTTAGTGTTACGAGATAGCGCATTTGATTTTAGTAGATGTTGTAGTGCATAGTATATCTTATTTCCAGAATTGATTCTAGTTTGTATTTCTTTCCTTATGATGTTGGAGCAGTTGAAGATTGTACACAGGTATTTGCATGTTTCCGTTCTTTTAATGTTAATGAAGGGTAATGACGAAACTCTAGGTAATAATAATTCCCGCTTATTTTCAGAAGCGAGAAATAATAATAAGCTCTGTAAACGGTCAACAGAGAAAGTTTAAGTGTGTTAAAGACACCTTATCAGCCATGACGACCTCTGCATGTCGATTGGCCTATACATGTATGGACCCGACATAAGATACCCAATGCGCTTAAAGCGAGTAGTAGGGGCCATTATTTGCTTTTCGGATGTGGCAAGTACAACTTCCTTCACAAAATAGGGACCTTCACTTACTTTACTTAATGAAGATCCTACACAAAGCCATGACCTAGGCTAAACACACATGCATTATTTGGCAGTTATAATAGTAGAAGAAAGAAGTAGGGATTAGAGTACGCGCTAGACAACATACACATTGAAAGCTACAGTAATCGATCGGGATTCGAACCTGTCACCTGTTGGTAAATGTAGCATTGAACGTTTATGTTGTCTTGAGCGCACTCTAATCACTAATTCTTTCGCCTACTTCTATGAGCCCACAAACAATACATGTGTGTTTATCTATGAACTATCTAAAGTGGCCTCAAAGAGTGCCCCAATTGATATTCCCATGAACTCGAATATTTCCCCAACTTCGCATTCTGCACAATAGCAATACGAACGTCTTTCAACAAGAGCTCGACAGGAAAATGTGTCACCACAACTTCAACAAGTAATGCAGATGCCACAACATAACAACCTTTCCTCCTTGACAGACGCAATCGCGATCTGAAAACAACATGGCGTGTGTCCAAATTTCAGTGCCTTCCAACGGCACCTTTGCGCAAAAACCCGAATGCATATACTCCAAAGAATATGTCTGTACGTTTGAAATAGCGTGTAAGATTGACAAAGCGCAAGAATTGTTTCAGGTTTGCAGTAATAACAGAATCTGTGCGTGTCTAGCGTGATTACATGTGACTGATCCACGGGGAAACATGTCTTGTCAATTTTGAACGCAGTCTAAAAAAAAAAAAGATACACACACACAAAAACTCTAAAACCGAGTCAATGTCTGGGGCTGAAGGAATAAAAATGTCAGTGCGAGAATGTTCTTCGTGGCTACTGTTATTCGAAGCCCAAAGTCTCTGTTAGCGTTGTTCAAAGATAATGGGGGAGATGGCGAACAAGCTTGAGACGAGTGGCATAAACTCACCGACGGTGATAGCTTTAACCGTTAGCCTTAATTAATGATGCGAACAGCATACACACAAAGTAACAGCAAATAAACCTCTCGACCTCACGTCTTTCTCACAATGAAATTGAAAAGTATAAACAACACTGAAGCCAGTAATAAATGACACAAATGAAGCAGGCTTATAGTCACCCGGGTTATCGTCATTATCTTTACCGCTATTTGTCAAGTTTGACGAGATATTCTATAGAGTGTTTAGCTGAAAATGGCGCTCTGTTACATATTTTGCCTTTGAGCTGCCATTGATATGCTTGCGGCGAGTTAAATATATCTGGGTTTTCACAAGTTTATGAATGTTGTGTTTTGTTTTTAACTTTTCAGGAACGTTAGGATAGCATAGCGAAGAATTGTGGCAACGCAGATACAATTTTTAAAAAGGATTTGGGATGCTGGTGGAGGGAGAGAAGGCGTTAAAGGCGATAGGCTTAACTACATTGCACAGAGATTTATCCTATATGGCTCGGTCTAATTCCGCAGGTTTTGCTGCTGGAAGTGCTGCACAGAGCACGAACTCTGTAACTCCAGTGACGACCCTCATGAGTCTCTGGGAAAACAACATTCGTGGACCGAATTGCGTTGTATTTTCTTTTAACTTGTCAGGAAAGATAGGATCGCATGGCCGAAAACTGTGGCAACTCAGATAAGGCCAGGAAATACAGTTGGTGGGAGATAATGCAGCTGGTTGTAGGCCAGTTGGTACCTGTTTCTTATAACCCACATAAGTCACCACTGGAGGCAGTGACTTAGCGTTACAGCTTTCGACTAGAATGAAAAGAACCTCTGTTCCATATTTAAAGACGTATCGGGTAAACGGTGATAGCTTACTATTTTTTATAGACTAATCGAGACTAGATGACATGCCACGCCTTTACTTCTCAAAATATTTCGTTGTACCCATTGTAAAAGGGGTTGACCTGAGAGCCTTGATCAATTAAAAAAAAAAAAAATTTATCACCGTCTGGATGGTGATTCCGAACACCGCGAATTGCATTCGCCACAGAGCCGGCTTACTTCCTGTAGATAGATTAAATCCCAAGTAATTTGCTCAACCTACCTATGGGATAATTCGTAATTCCACATAACGCGTTCCAAACACAGTTGCGGACTATTTGGAAGCAGACGGCCTTGCGTTGGTTTCCATACAATAGCATGAGTGCCGATCATTCAGAAAGCAATGGCAAACTACTGAACGCAAAACGTGCCCAGGAATTATAAATAGTCCCAAAAAAAATCATTGAGCTTAATGATACTCCCTGTAAAGGATATTTCACTAACGGCGAAGTATAGGAAACTGATTTCCTAATGTAGTCGATGGTAAAAGAGAAAGGGAGACAATCATAAAGACTGATGTTTCCTTCACTACGGTGCTAAGAGGTAAAGAGTAGTTCTGACTTCGTTACGGCCAAAGAAGAAAAATAGTGAAAAGAGAGAGAACCTCACACCGCCTCAACCGACAAAAAAAGATTATAGTAATTAGATAAGAAGATATACGAGATCTCAGGCAGGGGCCTCAACTCTGGACTGACTGTCATATTTGAGACCCAGACATTGGATTAAGGTGTTAGATTGTGGTAGAAATAGTGACTGTAAAAACTAAAAGAGACTAAACAAACGAATCAAAAACAGTACAAAAATAGCTCTTTATTTATCAACTGCTACAAATTTTGGTGACAATTTGTGTTCAAACACATTGAATAAAGCATTCAATAAGGGATGTTCAATTACAGATACAACAGACAACTGTATATATCAAACAACAACAGTGGGTAACACCCAACCAATCAACACCACTTAAGACAACAGGGTACACCAAGTACCACAACACAGGTGCTCCAAACAATAGCTGGTTAGACTGACACTATAAAGAACATTGACACAAGCAACACTGCACAGACAATAAGGCACTACAAAAACATAGGTTACACGACATAAACAAAGAGTTGTGACACAATTTACTATCCCACCAAGAACCCAGGCCTGCTGACACTAACTAGTCAGCCGCTCCTGTAACAATGGAAAACACAATCTATGATTATCATGGTAAAGACAACATATTAAACACATGAAGCAATGAGCACATGCAATATAACATTTGAATTAACCTACATATAACAAATGTCTTCCATCAAATTATCCACTTTGCTATTCCCTCTGGTTGTACTACTGCTATCATGAGACTACATCTCTAATGGTTAAATGCAGGCAATCAATGCTGCATCATCAGATCACCTACTATTGTCTTCTCCAGTTGTGCCACTGCTGTCATGAGATTACACTTGATATTGCTAGGATAGAACACCTTCTAATGCAACAATCTCAGCCTGCTCCACCTCCCCATACAGCCCAGCATTCACTTACAGATTGTCTTCAGTTCAGGGAGGTCATTACCTACAGGTCTCTGGTCCAACACAACTTCTCATCCCCAACAGCACAGGCTGACAATATCCCCCATAAATGCCAATGTTACACAGCAACACTAATCAACTTGTCAAAATCAACACCGAACACAACTCAGCTACACCGGTGTACAACGACTCTAACAGGACAACACCATTTGAACATGTACATAGAGGACACAAATACAGTCCAATGCACCAACAGCAATCAAGCAGACATAGGATATGCAATTCAACATGACATCACCAGGACACACACCTTTGTACACCAACTAGACAACATCAATATACCATGACACCAGCAACAATCAGGACACAGGCTATAACATAAGTCACCGCCAACAACTCAGGCATATAACACATATCGCCACATAAAACATCACAATCATCAAATGATTGCTCTCACCATAGCCATCACCACAATCACAATCCCAATCATCTTAGCTGATATCAGCTACATGATCAGCCTCAACATAGTCATCACCACAATCATAATCACCATCACAATCATCAAATGGTCACTCTTACCATAGCCATCACTACAATCATAATACCCAATGCGCCACCTTTCTTCTGTCATTTAAATACCTAAACTTATGAGGGATGCCATATGATATAGGACACACTGCTCCTGCAATGTCCATGTTTTGATAAAGGATATCAACAACAATATGACATCACACACATTACCGCATGATATTATAAATTAATAACCAACAGGCAAAACATGTTCAACCGTGAAAAGCAATGGACACATATACCCAGTGGAATTACCATATTTGTAGAATGTGGCAATGTAACATTTGCACATAAAAGAATCACAACATTCACAGAAAGTTGAAGATAGACATGTATTACACAGGAACTCAACCGAGGAACTCTGAGGCTACTAAGACAGTTCATAAAATAAATACACCATATTATCAAGTAAGAGTGCATCATCCATATGAGACAGGATCAAAGCATAACCATGTTCATGGGCAGAAACAGAACATCAGCACTAATATAACAACCAGTATACTATATATATTATGTCATAACCATGTTCATGGGCAGAAACAAAATATCAGCACTAGTATAACAACCAGTGTACTATATATATTATGTCCTTATTATTACACACTAATGCCAACTACACCAGTGTACTTTTATCTGTGAGTGGACAGCAAATGTGCAGTTATGCCCTCTATTTCCCATCATTCTTCCTACGATACACCGGTTATACATTTTCTTCTTACGCTTCGTGTCGCATAGCAAGTGCATATATCTTTGCGAAAGGTGGTACGTAGCAATAGATCACACCCTTCCCCTGGTACAACAAACACCCTGTTTTACTACACATAAAACTCCCAGTTTGATACACTAGCACAAACACTACTGCATTCTGGTAACAGATGTGACACCAGACTTCAATGCTAAATGAGAAACCCCTTTACCAATATCAGTTCCAGATGCACCTGCCTGTTCTCCCTCAGTAAAGAAACACTTCATTCGCAGTTACGATTACACAATGATTGCTGATACACACCCCGCGTATTAAGATGTATTATTTCCTACGCCTAGTGGTTATCTGCATGGCGTCCCTACAATTCAACACATTATTTCCTTTACTTCTATTTATTACCTACATGTTCTTACTGCTTAGCTTAACCATTAACCCATCATTGCCACATATAACATGTAAGTACTTTTCCCTGCTTTACACATGTTATAAATATTACACATATTATGGTTATTTTCCCCTACTCATGTTGCTTTGGAGTGTTCATACCCAACACTTGACCAAACATCCAATGTGATGCTCACCATTGTCACAGAATAATCCTGTAAACATATATTGCTGCTGTATACACATACACATATGATTCTCACCACTCTGTTGTTAAGTAACCTTCATTTCTAGCAACCTCACAAGCACTTACTCCCTTCCATGCCAACATGGCCTGCATGGCACCATGTGGCATTATTTCAGTCTTTACTATAAACTAATTTATGACCCCACACATTGTATATTTTGGTGAATCTCCCACATATCTATTTAGCCAGTAACACATTAATGCCATAGGATAACCATGTAAAATAATTCCCAACAAAATAATCTTGTGCCAGCATGGCTGGCATGACATGACATCAGTCTCTACCATATTTAACCACCACTAATGACCTATCTTCGTATTTCACATCACCATTGTCTGATTGCTGGCATCTCTATGAATTAAATGTTATATTCCTAAAACCTCAGGGACGTTACATTGATCTGTAGAACAGCTCACTTTAGTAATACTCATCTACATTATCTATTTATATTTCTTTGTTCCTACCACTCTGCCTAACAGCTTTGTTCCCACACATCGGTTTTCCCACGTGAACGCTTTTCAAGCCTGTAACATGGCGTGTGCTGCGATTTAACAAATATTTATTAAATTAAACATTTTACACTTACAGCTTTTTCCTCTGACATATGTTGTTCAATGATGAACAGATGGGAAACCCCACATATCTCGTCTCAAGGCGGGCTGGCCACAAACTACACAGGGCCCCAGCGCCTGCCTTCCCACACCGCTGGCTGCTACAAGGAAAAATGGCCTCCGGTCTTTGTGATAAAGTGGCGTTTCCGGCGTGGCCAGGACCGTACGGTTTTCACAGACCAAACTAAGTGCCTTGGTTTGGCGCTGTGACACTAAGCATGGGAGCAAAGGGTCGTGTCATAACTTTAGTCAACAAAGTGTATTTTTAATTTAAATTGCTATCCCTATTTTCAGATTCTAACCTTATGACTCCTGAGCATAAGAAAGACAAGGTATCCTATCAGCATAGCCTGGACTATCATTCTTATAGCGCCGAATGTTTGGCGTAGTTAGCTTAACAGCTGCCAATAATCTGTGGTTAACTTAACAGCTGCCAATAATCTGTGGTTAACTTAACAGCTGCCAATAATCTGTGGTTAACTTAACAGCTGCCAGCAATCTATAGTTAACTTAACAGCTGCCAGTGATCTATTGTTAATTTAACAGCTGCCAATAATCTATAGTTAACTTAACATCTGCCAGTGATCTATTGTTAACTTAACAGCTGCCAATAATCTATAGTTAACTTAACATCTGCCAGTGATCTATTGTTAACTTAACAGCTGCCAATAATCTATAGTTAACTTAACATCTGCCAGTGATCTATTGTTAATTTAACAGCTACCAATAATCTATAGTTAACTTAACATCTGCCAGTGATCTATTGTTAACTTAACAGCTACCAATAATCGACCATTTCACATCACGATGATGTTGGAGTCTACGAGGTGAAGTGGTTACGCCGCCTGTCTCGCGCACCCATTTCAGACTACGTCATTCGGTTCACGAGTTCAATTTTCTCAGAGAACCCGAGGAGTGGGGAGGAGGGGTCGTCGCTGGAGCTAGGGGTCCGTGCTTTGCGCGACGCTCTCAGCAGACCGCCCTGCGTAAATAGCCAGAGCCGTATGGAATAAAATCCGATGCAATGTAGTCGTTCCTCTCGACTTTTAAATCCCTTTTGTAAACATCACGATTATAAGTGAAATAAGCAAGTGAAGATTCTTTATGATGTCAAGAAATACAATAAAATGTTATAACAGTTTATAATCTGTTGTTTGTCCATCAGGAATGATGATGACCATTCATTTCATCCAGTGGGGTTGAAAGTATGGAGCCGTGAGTTCTAAGATGGCTGATAAGCCTATTTTGGCTCGAAATGTTCTTTGACGATGTGGGCAAAGAATGCTTGACGTTCCTGGAGGGGGATTCCTGCAGCAGTTTTTCTATCCAGCCTTTTCTTCACAGCTCTTGCAGTCCTGGTTGCTTCACAAGTGACTGCACCCTTATGTAATGATGTACGCCACGAATTTCGGTCTTTGGCAGCAGTCTCCCAAGTGTCATGATGAATTCTAAAAGCTTTGGTTAGATTTTCAGAGTGTCTTTAGAGCGATTCCTCTGGCCGCCTTGGGAGCGTTTACCACAGCGCAACTCGCCATAAAATTTTGTTTAAGGAACCTATGATCTGGCATGCGAGTCAGGTGACCAGCCCAGCGAATCTGATTCTTCATTAGTAGTGTGTGGATACTGGGCATGGACGCTCTTTCTAGGACATCAGTGTCTGGGGTCTTGTCTTGCCATTTAATCTCCAATAGCTTCCTAAGACAGACTGTGTGGAAGTGGTTTAATTTCCTAGCGTGTCGGTGATAAACCGTCCATGTTTCACAAGCATATAGCAGTGTGGATAATACGACTGTTTTGTAGACTTTCAGCTTTGTTTGCATGCTTATTCCATTTCTGTCTCACACATTCTTGCCACACAGTCTGCCAAAGGTCGCGCTGGTCTTGGGGATTCTTGCATTCATTTCGTCATCAACTGTGACAGCTTGTGACACAATGTTGCCAAGATAGGTGAATTTTTCCACAACACTTAGTCTATGATCATTCACTTTGATATTCGGCACAGTGTGATTACTCCCTGGAGCTGGTTGGTACATACCTACAGTCTTCTCCAAGTTGATACTGAGCCCAAAGTTGGCACAGGCATGTGAGAAAGCTGAAACATTATGTTGCAGGTCTGCCTCTGTGTTGGCATATAGAGCGGAATCATAAGCAAACAGGAGCTCTCTGACGATGTCGCTGTTAGTTTTGGATTTAGCTTTCAGCCTTCTGATATTGAACAACTTTTCATCCATGCGGTAGTTGATGTCAATTCTAATGTCACTGTTCTCGAAGACATTCGTCAGCATAGCTGAAAATATGAGGCTGAACAGTGTAAGTGCCAGGACACAGCCTTGCTTCACTCCATGGTGATAGAAAAGCGCTCAGACAGCTCACCATTTCCCTGAACTCTTGCCTGTATACCATCATGAAATAGCCGCATTATTTGGACAAACTTTTGTGGACAGCCATATTTCGCCATAATCTTCCACATTCTTTCTCTGCTGACTATATCAAAGGCCTTGGTAAGATCAATTAAAGTGGAGAACATTTCGGAGTTCTGTTCCTGGCATTTCTCTGCCTTGCCAAGGCAGCTGCCTTGCATCGAAAATCACAGATTAGTATATTATCATAGTTCATAGCTTATAATCAATAGTTCGCTTAACAGCTGCAAATATCCTAAATTGTTACATCACGATGTCTGAATGAATTTAGTAAACAACTAAATTAATATTTCTTTCGCCTGGCTAGATATTTTGGCGAGAAACTTTTTTTTTCCAACATCTGCTCAATCTGTCCTTGACCTGTTCTTGACAGACCATTTTCCGTCTTTTGACACGACACTTATTTGTTTTTTTAAATCATGAACATTAACAGCATGCCTGTTTCCCCTGGAATAATTTACTTTAAAATCGTGTCTAGTATTAAACCCTCCCTCCCCACACCACAAACACCTTTCGGCCCAATCCTTACCAAAGGCTCAGCACTCTCTGTCAAGAAAATTCTTTATATCTTTAGTAATCCAATTCATATCCTGTATAATCAATACATATCCATTATAAACCCATTCATATCCATTATAAACGTGTTCATGTAAATTATTAACCTATCCATATCCATTATGTATCATTCATATCCTTTAGAAACCCATTAATTTCAATATTACACAAATTCGTAACCATTATAAACCCACTCATATCCACTATAAACCCATTGACATCTATTATAAATTATCATTTCTGTAACTATGAGTGAGGAACAAGCGAAAGTAACATTTGAAAACTATGTTTTCTTTTGAGGAGGGGGTAATGTAACAATGTGTGAGGAACAAGCCAAAGCAACAATACGGGTTGCAGGTGTGAGGTCAGAGTAAGACAGGGATGAGGCCAGGGAAATTAATTAAGAAGTCCCAAGTGAATGGGGGGGGGGGCACACAATGGGTTGTTATAGCACATATGTGTCAAGGATAAATTTCTAGTGAGAGACAGAAGCGTACTTGGAGACGGATAGACAAAGGGAAACCCAGAAAGGTATTTTCATGGGAACTGGTAGTTGGGTTCAAGGGTGAAATAGTTTCATGGGTGTTCTCGAGGAGGTAGAATAAAGACAGAAGTTTGGGCAACATGAGGGCAGTTGAGTTTTGGGCTAAGTTAGGGAAACTTAGCCAGGCATTCAGTTTGGGCAGGTTAAAGGAAAACTTGGCCCCAACGATTGACTCAGTGGAGTTGAGTTCGGATACAGAGAAGAGTCCGGCGCGACACGTTATGTTACAAGGCCGATAGAAGGCACTATTGTGTATTTACGTGTGTTATGTTTTTCCTGGGAAGGATGCATATTCATGATGCATGTACATCAATAATAAAATCTCATGTGTGTGCAACCCGGAGTTATCAAGTGCCTAATAGCTGTTCATAAGTATTCCTGCAGAGTATTCATACAGAAATACCCCTGAACAAAGCCATAGCCACTTCTATCTCTCAGCAGTGTTGTGACAATGTCCTTATACACTAAGTGATATCCATTATAAACCCATGCACGTCCTTATACACCAAGTGGTATCCATTATAAACTTCATGCCCTGAATCACCAAGTGATATCCATTATAAATCCATGTATGCCCCTAATAAACCCATTTATATCTATATTAAACTTATTCATGTCGCTTATAAACGCACTCATATCTATTGTAACCCCATTCATGAACCCCCATAAACTCATTCATATCTATTATAAACCCGTTCATGTCCCTTATAAACGCATTCATATCTATTATAAACCCATTCATGTCCCTTATAAACGCATTCATGCCTATTATAAACCATTCATGTCCTTATATGCCAAGTAATTTACATTATAAACCCATGAATGTCCCTTATAAACCCACTCTTGTCCATGATAAATCAATGCATCCCTGAGATGGACATTTTCCCCGTAGTCACTTGTGAAAATGCAGACTTTGCGGACAATTTGATGTTATCATTGGATGCATTAATATATAACATATGCATGAACACGGCAAGATTTTATGGACAAGAGACCAAGAATATATCGCACGGATGTTATGATTGTATCCCGTCCAAATGCAGCGATCACTCGCAAACCTTGATTATGAATGAGATCTTCTTCTTCTTTCTTTCTTTTTTCTTCTTCATCGTTCCCTTTTCAATGGAATTGCGTTACATCAGAGGTCAGTGTCAGACTGCGGCAAGCATTTGTGTAATGTTCACTTCCTCTAGGCAGATTCCATCCAAGGCAACGGACTCGTACGTAGGTTTACTTTTCTTAACAATTCTGCCAGGGAAGTGGCTTTAAGGCCTGCTCTTTGCAATTTCTCACAGTTCTGGGAGTTTTTAAGTGCACAATTCGCAGACGGTACACCCCCCCCCCCCCACCCCTCCTCCCCTGTTATCTTTTTCTTATCCGTGAAGACTAGGTACCTGAACTCACTACCCAAGAAATGAAGAGGGGGTGTGATATCAGTAGATATCAATGATTTTTTTTCTGTAAATGTCTCAAATTCTTCATGGACTGTTCCCGATACTTTCTTAACCTGACAGACGCTACAGCCTCGGATTCTGAAACACGTAGCGCATGTATTTTTTTTTCTTTCCAATTTTTTTTAAATTTTCTTAAGGTTCTCGTGTTTTCATCTTTTCATTCTTTTCATTCCGTTCACATGCCGTAATGTAGTCGCCGACATGTCTTCTCCGTAATTATATATTGTGTTTTGTGTATGTATTTGTTTACTTGCTTGCTTGCTTGTGTTCGTTGGCTTGAGCTCCAACGCGAAGTCCTGTATGTCGGATGAAGGCATCCTGTTGTCCAACACCAGTGTGATGTCATACAGGACCTGAGGTTTGCGTGAGTATCCGCTGTCCCATGTCTGGCTTATTGGTGTGCAGACTGGTGGTTCCTCGCCGTACAGGCAGACACTCTCCGACTTCGGAGGAATCGGCGATCCTACTGACTTCAGCTAGGATTCTGAAGGCACCTGTTGCCCAGGACGCTCGACGAGGACGCGTCAGTAGGTCTTAGCCAGTATATAACCCGCCCTGGTGCCTTGGAAATACCTCTGCGTCCCATTTGTTTACTGATACACATTAGTCGCCGCAACGTCCTGTGTTTATGTAATTGTGTTATGTAAAGCTACATTGCTTTGTGTTATTTTATATTCTTTACACTGTACATAGGACAGTGTTGGTGTTCTCTGGCTGTATTCAGTGATAAACACAAGGTATTGAAACAAGAGTTTACAGGCTTTATTCCGTCTTAGCAGCGCTCATTGTTTTAGGGCCTCTAATTTCATCCTACATAATGCACGCAGATTCCATCCCCCACGTATCCAGCCCACAAGGAAATATATGAGCAACTTATATGTATATAAATATATATTCTCATGTAGTATTTTTCATATGCTTGTATCGGTGTGTGTTTGCTGTTTGTGTGCTAATCGGTTTTGGCCGATTTGTTACTTCTGATCATTTCATAGTTCTACTATGTTGTTGTTGTTGTGTTTTTTTTTTTTTTATAGTTTGTCAAGTCCTACATAATTGTATGGTTTGTCTAGCCCTACATATGCTTAGTAGAATCAGCGGGGAAAGAAGACCTCTTTGAGCTTTACTCTAGTCCGACTTTGTGAAGACACAAGAAGGGTTTAGCGTAGGTGGGAGCGCAAGCGCAATTGAAATACCACTACTTTTATCTTTTCTTTACTTATTCAGTCAGGGAGATTTGGTCGCACCAGACGAACAATATCTCCGGTGGGCCTATTCTCGCTGGTCTCGGGATCCGCATAGTGTCAGGTGGGGAGATTTGTTCGCAAGAGACGAGCAATATCTCCGGCGGGCCTATTCTCGCTGGTCGCTGGACCCGCAGAGTCAGGCAGGGAGATTGATGGTAATACACGCTTACATTGGTCCGGACACTTACTAATGAGAGGTGTACGCGCTCATACATGTCCAGACACTTGCTTTAAGGCCCTCTGCTACGGGATATGGCTGAACGCCTCTAAGCCAAGTCCCACGGTTGTGAGGGTCTGGCCAGTATTCATCTCCTGCTCTCCGGGGTGAGACTTACCTCTGGCTCTTGCAGGTTTGACGCTGAGCCGCCAGCGTCCGCAGCCTACTTTGCTCCAGGCGTACTGGTTATCCTTTCCTCTGGAGTGAACAAGGCAAGGCCGAGAGAGGGAACATGCTGCATGTTCTCTGAATCCATGCCCAGGCATTGTGCGATGGGATTTTGGCGAATTTCCAATCCACGTACTTTCGTCTGTCAAGACGGCAAGGTGCCACTCATATATTTCTAAGGTTTGTTTAGACAATTGGTTCTCAACTGGTGGGGGGGGGGGGGGGAAATTTCTAGGGTTTCCGAGGGGGGGGGGGAATTAAAATTGTTTCAAGATCGCGTTAATACAAGAACCGATTACTTGATATTGTTTTTCTCTCCATACTTTACGGTTCTGTACTTCTTGCTCTTCAGAAATTCCCTTTATAACGTAATTAGTCCCGCAAATCACGTTTTATATAGACACCTAGACTTGTTCTAGTATGTGTTATTACCCCGGGAAGGTTAACATGGTCAACAAATGCCCACAGAAGTTAGATGCGTCTGCCTCAAGGCGCAAGAGCGCAGCTATTTTGTAAACAGGCACAACGCAATCACATCAGGAAAAAAAAACTGTCCGGATGAACGCAGAAGAAGAAGGAGAAGTATATGTTAATAAATTTAGCTTCCATATTTACGTATACTATGTGGGGTGGGGGAGGGGAAGGTTATATGGAGGAAATACGAAGGAGGGGGGGGGGGAAGATGACATTCTGAACATGTGGTGAAGGTGTGCATGGGCCAAAAACGGTTGAGAACCACTGGTATAGACCTACAGTGTTGTATGGTTTGTCTAGTTCTATTTGTCTAGTTCTACATATTTGCATAGCGTGTCTAGTTCTACATATGTGCACTTCTGTCAGTGGGGAATGTGTAGTACATGCTTCTTCAAAATGTGATTCCCCCCCCCCCCAACACAAAAAAAATCCAATGACTGTCTGTTCATCTCCCCCCCCTCTCTCTCTCTCTCTCTCTCTCTCTCTCTCTCTCTCTCTCTCTCTCTCTCTCTCTCCTCTCTCTCTCTCTCTCTCTCTCTCGCTGTTACGACTATTTCTTCGAGACAACTTATGAATTGTAATATGCTCTTCGTATCAGTTCAGCACCTGAAATCATGTTGGATGTTGATATTATGAAATCATAATGCTTGGAAGACGTGCTTCATATTATTCGATCTGTGATTTCTGTGAGCAGAGCTCACCACAGACTGGCCGCACCAAGCTGATCTAATCATCCCATCAACGGTTCCTCTTCTTATTTCACCCTTTATCTTGCATTGAGGCATACGCCCTCAACCAACTCAACACCAGGCCCTCCTACCCTTAGCTGTTCATACAGATCCGCCCCTGGCCTCCACACATTATTAATTTCTGTCTCTAGATCATTTCACCGTGCGGTAATTGGTCTGCCTCTGTTTCTTTTTTCCCCTGTGGATTAAAGACAAAGACAGGCCTTGTTATACTTTTATCATGTAATCTTTATGTAGATCTGATCCATCACGACTCTGGTGATCGTGTGAGATGGCGAAACATGACTTATCGGCATGGCACATGAAGATGATGATAGTCTACCCAGCACCAGTGTCTTGTTCTTCACTTCTTGATTCACTATTGTTTGTCTAGTTCTATGCTTTCTTAAAGCCCTTTGCATTCCATGTCTGGCTGTAGTTATTGTTGTCTTCATAACCCAGGTATATTCAGTAACAACAATAATGGTGATAAAGGGCATCCATGTTGTACCCCTATTTATATCGCATATGCATATGTCAGTTTTCGCTTATGGCGGAATGTTATATATTATATTTCTATGTTTCTCTTTTTACTTATTCAGTGCCAAACAAAAATAAAATTAGTTTGGACGAAACATGGTGAACAATTAAATGAACAAGTATTATAATGATAATCTGCATTCAATGGACATTAAAATTGATGAAGATAACACGAAAAGAAACTCATAACACAACGACTCTGGTATGACGATATATCACCGTTATGCCCAACTAATACTTCAAGGGTTGAATATTGAAGAAGGTTGGCTATTAAAAACGGTAAAACAAAGAAAATTAAAGTATGTTGGTCACTTGAAATGTCACGAAAGTTTGGAGAGAACAGTAACTGGGGAGGGGGAGGGGTATATGCTCGGGAAGAGGGGAAGAGGAAGGCCAAAGAGAAGATGGGTGCAGGATTTGCGGATGATCTCCAGATGGGTGCGTCGGACGCGGGGCATCTTGCTTATGATCAAGAGGTTTTCCTTAAGATTATTATAGGAGCGAGGTTCTGCTAAGGACATGCTACTGAATGAATGAATTGCAATGCTTCCTTTACTAACTGATTTAGTGCCCCCCCCCCCCCCCCCCCCAAAAAAAAAAAAAAAAAAAATAGTAGTTTCGATCAAACTTGGTGAACAAACAAATAAACAAGTATTATAATGGCAATGTGCATTCACTGAGTATTAAAATTGCGGAAGATAACACGAAAAGAAACAAATAACCCGATGACTCTGGTATGGCGATATATCGCCCTTAAGTCCAAATGGGAGGTCACATTTGGCGATGTATTATCCGCCGACACTGAATCAGTTAAGTTGATTATTTTCCGTTTGGCCCCATAGTGCCGCATTAACCTCCACAAGGATTCCCAATCAATGCTGCCGAAGGCCCTTCTCTAGTTTAGTCGACGGATGAACATCACAGCACAAGGGTGTAACCCATAATTCATAATTGCCCCGTTCTACTCCAAACTCAAGCCTGAGTCCGCATAAATTCAGCTCAGTGCACGAACTCTGTAGTACCGGCGAGGATCCTAAAATACTTTGGGTAGAATTTTTAATCGGAATTTTGCCCGGGCAGCATCGTTAGGCTACTCTGTTTCGATTTCCAGCTGCCAAGGAATTGTTTACGTGCGCAACAATACACACGGCCGTACGATCTCACTACCCAGATTCCAGGGGAAATGATGTTACTAGAAGTCCACGTGAAAACATCCCGGCCCTCACCGGGGCTTGAACCCAGGACCTCCAGCACTCGAGGCGGACACCATGCCTCGAGACCACTCAGCCCAAGGAGGGGAGGTTCTAATCCACTGATATCTGTATAAAGTGGTGAATGCAGTTCAACACTTTCAGTCAGATGCCGTCTCCACAATGAAAGTTGGCTGCAATGGATCTCCAACACTGTCTCTAGCCTTGACTATCTTCCCACTTGTATCGCTGTCTACCTCTTTCTCGCTTGCCCTCACCCTGCCCCTCCCCCACCCCCACCCCCAGAATGGTTTTTATAAGAGTGTTATGCCGAAATATTTCACCTGCCTCTTTGTTATTTCTTATGTCTTATTGTTTTAATGTCTTATTTCAACACTGTTCCATGTTTAATGTGACGACCATCTTGACAGAAAGTGCTAGCTATCTACCATCGGCAACTTCCTACTGCGATCATAACAACAATCGTTTACGCTGGTACTGGCCTTGAGATACGCACCCTAGGCCCCGGGTATCAACTAAGCAACCCCACCCTCCAAGCTGGGGTAAGGTGAGAGGAAAAGCAGTGATGTACCCTGCTAGTTTACCCAAAACCGAACCGCGCTGTGAGAGGCAAG
>OY992878.1:150633181-150660681 GCA_963921405.1 Cepaea hortensis | reverse complement strand
TTAGTGATCTGATTTAACAGTTTATATATGGTTGAACCGTGTTTAGTGTCACAGCATATCATCTGTAGCCCAGATTCAATTCCCAATAGTGACTGGATTGGATTGTTTCTTACCCACACCCTGAACTATCGTCCTATCCTCATAAGATGGGGGTAGACCATTTCTATCATATAATTATTCATGTACCGTACGCCATTCTAAGTGGTGCAGACATCGCTCCAACTCCACTTGTAGCTTAGATTGCCATGTAGCAAGTTCTTTGCGGAAAGTGGTTGTCATCGCAAACCACTGGATGTATTGTTGATCCTTCACCAGTTCTACAGAGTCGTACATTGTCATGCCCAAGGTGTCCTTGATGTCCTGTGTGCAGACATTACATAAGGACTATTATATGGACTTGCCATCACAAGAGAAGGTGGTATGGCCAATGCAAGAGAAAACAAAAGGGCCTCAGTTAAACTGTGGCATCCACAGCAGTATTGATTCCCGATGGATGGACACACCCCCATAGTGGAAACTAAGTGGCTCTCCATTTTCAGGATTTACAAAATATCTTTTTGTTTCATTAAATATTGTGGAAATTCTGGTAAGAGCGCGTGCACTAACAACCATTGGAAATGAAAGGTGTATTATCCATATCACAATATGTGCCATGGGCACATAACTCTTACGCCTACATCAGCCAGGAGTTGTCTTTAACTTTAATTAATTAAACTCACCATTTTTATGTTGTGAATCAAGGTTTGGCTTACTAGATGAAAACCAATATGCGTTCATTATTCCTCCTTGTTTTTGTTTTTATAAACTATATTTGTGTTGGTTAAATGAGAAAGAGGGTAATAAAATATTAAACAGACCCGGTTCTGCTGTATGGCAGGGGATCTTGGAATGTTAACTAACAAATTAAGCATGAGCGCGGTTGGACAAAGGTTCTCTAGTCGTTCGCTACGGGAGGAAAAGACTGGCCACCTATTACTCTGTACACTCAGGCCTACAAAAATGTTTTGGTCTTAACACTGCAATGCCCACAACAAGTTCGTGCTGCGAGACATAACAGCCGAGAAGTAATGTCTGAGACGAATAACTTGGACGGCTAGAGTAACTAACAACTATTGCCTGAACGAGACTAATAAAAGTAAAAAATTATACACTACTATTAAAAAGAGACAAACAGTGTTTCTTTAGTTATGTAATTTGCAATCCATATTGTTATATTCTGCTGCAGCCGCTGCTTCTGTTGCGCAATGGTACAAGACGATAGCATTGAGGAATAGTATAACTAGAATTGATCTAGAAAACCAAGAACCGATATATGTGGAGAGACATGAACGCCTGCGCACAAAGGCACATGATGATGATGATGATGATGATGATGATGATGATGATGATGATGATGATGATGATGATGATCTGTGAAGTAAAAGAGATGTGTTTACCCTTGTTGTCCCGCAGTAGGTTGCCTTGTTACGGCTATTCTTTATTCCTTCAATAGAAAATTCTCATTGTGTTGTCCTTTTGGTGACAACTGGTAAGATCGAGGGGAACAGACCAAGGGGAAGACCTAGAAGCAAGTACCTGGATGGCTTGGCCTTGTGGCATGGTCGAGACAGAAACACGGAGCTGATCCACTACTCTGTTGATCGAGTGAGATGGCAGAACATGACCGCCCACGCTTACCGGCATGGCACATGATGGATGGATGTCCTTTTGTTAACTCGTGAAGACACGAATGCCAGGCCTGATTCTAAACTTAAGTAGTCTACGATTTATAATTACATACGAAGTAGTGTTTTTCTTATTCTTCGCACATCTCCGGAGGGCAACCTGAATAATATTAACATTCAACATTTGTTGTTGTTGCATTTCCTATTTACAGGACATTGCAGTCATCACCAGCATTTTTGAGCTGTTGATGATGTCTTGGCAAGTTTACGTTCAATAATTTGTCGTTGCTTTCTGAACGATCGGCTCACATACTTTCAGTAACAAACTAACGCGACGCGATCCACTGCCAAATCTCCCGTACGTTTCGTACGTGAGTATACGGGATTACTAACAGCTTCCTTAAACCATTCGCCAAAGAGATCGGCAACATTCGACTAGAGATGTTGATATTTCTTAACAGTTTGTCATCGAAGGGGCAAACGCACGAGTAAGCCTAATGTTTCTGCTACTTCTTTGTTGAGAGTCCTTTGAAGCAAATGTTTAATTGCTGACATATGAATTATACAGGACAATTATACAAAACGTCTCAGTGTCGAAGTGGTATGGTTGTCTGCCTCGGGCATAAAAGGTAGTGTGTACGTTTTTGGTCTCCATCAATCGGTTCTCAAGTGCAGTGTTTTCGGATACAGTCATTTTGTAAAAGTTAAAGTTAGCTGCATATACTTTACAGGAAGTCGCAGTCAACCCCAGCATGTTTTGACTGTCTGTGATCTTTTGGCAAGTTTACGTTCAGTAGTTTGCCACTGTTGTCTGAACAGATTATTTAAACACATGGCTAAAAATGGCTCAGACAGGTTAAACAGTTGGCTTAAACAGACGGCAGGTTTTGAACTATGTACTTTGGCCTGCTATTAGAATATGTGGGCTGCTACATGTGTAGGGGTTAATACCCGGAACAAGAGCCGCGGCAAGACAGTGGCCAGTGCTCTTTCTGTAAGTTAGAGGTCTGGGGGTTAGGTCCACAATAGCAGCAGGATCCTTTCTTTTATTTCGTTATGTACAGCTGTGGGGTCGACCCAGTCTTTTAACATAGGTACTTTATGGATATAATGTTCTCCTTGTCTCTACTTTTAATTTCCAGAAGATATGAAATAACGATATGTACTACTCTCTGGTCGACATGTGTTAAAGTTGGTTGCATTTCCTTTACAGGACGTTGCAATCAACCCCGTCATGTATTGCCTGTTTGTTTACTGGGCAATGTTAGTTTAGCAGTTTGCCATAGCATTCTTAGCTGCCGACGCCTCATACCAGATAATACACCACAAAGCGGTCTGCTTCCACATGGCTCGCACTTCAATCCAAACCCTCTAGTCCTGGGGTTCCCAAACTACGGCCCGCGGGCCACTTGTGGCCCGCCAGCTATCAGAAAGTGGCACGCGAAGCCTCGTTTCAGTCGAAATTTTAAGAGTTCACATTAGAGGAGGATAATGTTGCTCTCTTCATAAATCCGTTCGTATTTCCTGATGCCAAGATCTGTCAATTACAGCAAAACCTTTAACACGAAGTAATTGATTTGACATGCAATTCTGCACTGTGATGTAAATTTCTGGAGCTGCCTGATTCACCTTCAGCTGATCATATGATTTCATTCTGGTGACTATTGCCTGTCGAATGATTTGAACACGTGCGTTCATTCACCCAGAGATAAATTTGTCGTTTTTGTTTGACTTACAGATGCGAGCAGTCATTTTCCGCAATGACCGTTATAAAACAAAACAAGCAACGTTCCAGACTCACCGACAGTAACCCAGCTGTGCTTATGACTTTGGGAACGACAGATTTGTGCCCAGGCAATGATAAACTGGCATCTAAACTTAAGTAACTAGTTATGAAGAACATTTACAATTGTAAGTTAATTGCATTAATAGCGATTTTCGAAACTGATTTAAAAATTTATTCTTACATGAAATTTTGATTTTAAACCAAAAAATTACCGCAGTGTAGTACTGACTGCCTTTACAGTTTTAGAATTTTGTTGACAAAAGTTAAGAAAGGTAAGAATGATATTGCCCGACTTTTATAATTGTATAATGTTGTGGCCCGCTTAACTACTGAATATAGTAGATATGGCCCTCTAGTCGGTATTCCTGGAATGCCGAAACTGTGAGTCTCACTATCCGACAAGCCACAACACCGGTAATGGATACTTTTCAGGGCTATCTAAACTTTTAATTCCCCCGAGATCTGCTTAAACGTCATATGTTTAAATTTTTTTTTACGCTGACCAATCTCTTCTGTATTCATTCAGATGTATTCCTTGTGTACATTCGGACAAGTACTGTTGTCAAAACGTGTGGATTGATGTTTTTTTTTTTTTTTTTAATTCATACATATGTAGTTCTGTTGTGCATTTCAACATCTGAAAATAATATAGAAGCTGATACAAAAAGCTTCCTGAAATAGGCCTTATATTTAAATAACTGACATATTACAGAACTATAGAATATACCTGGGGTAATTTACTAAATGTACACGTCAAAGTGCATGTAAATGTATAGAAAACCTTCATTTTATACAACTGAAATAAAAATGCCTACTCCCTTACGATGGAGTTTCATTATAAAGGAAAATAATGACGCAGAAAAACATCCGTTATTTTCCCAAATACTGAAAGGTTATATGCAAATGGAGGTTGTATTCCAGAAGCTGCGCATTGTACTATTTTAACCCAACTATAGACGGGGCTATGGATTCAATCCAGATTTCGGTCAGTTGGACTTCTCGCTCAGAAAGCAATGGAATTCTACCGAATGTAAAATTGCCTAGTAAGTAAATTTGGGGTTGATCGCAACGTCCTGAAAAAAAAAAAATCATGCACCCTTTTTTTAAATTATAACCGGATTGCTTCGAAACTTTGACTGGCACCTTGCCGTCTTCACAGACCATAGTTTGTAAAAATGGAGTTATATCTCTCCATATCACACTGCCTGGGCTGAATTTATAGACCATGTGTTCCCACGCAGCATGATCCCTCTCTCGGTCTGTCTAGTTTACTCCAGAGGAAAGGTAGCACAATACGTCTGGAACAAGACACGCGACAGAAGTTGCCGGATGTGCAATGCAATACTCTAACTGTCTGCCTGTTAAAATTCCATCCCAGAATAGTTGCGTCGTTTGGTGAGCGTCGCCGAACATTCGGCGCTAAATGAATGCAGGTAGTACAGCCTACTGCCATACGGTAGCTCGGTCATTTCTGACTAAAACCTGACATACGAACATTCGGCGCTAAAAGAAAGCAGGTGGTTCAGCCTACTGTCATACGGTAGCTCAGTCGTTTCTGACTAAGACCTGACATCCCAACGTTCGGCGCCAAAAGAAAGCAGGTAGTACAGCCTACTGCCATACGGTAGCTCGGTCATGTCTGACTAAGACCTGACATCCGAACATTCGGCGCTAAAAGAAGGCAGATAGTACAGCCTACTGTCATACTGTAGCTCGGTCATTTCTGACTAAGACCTGACATCCCAACGTTCGGCGCTAAACGGAAACAGGTAGTACAGCCTACTGCCATACGGTAGCTCGGTCATTTCTGACTAAGACCTAGCTCGCCGAAACTTTTAATATGTAATTATATCATGCAGCAGGTCATTTGCAGAGCGTGGCTCTCATCACGGCCCGGTGAACAGAGTCTCGATCCCCTGCCAGCTCTCATTCCTCAAGTATGTTCATGCCCAGGTGGTCTGCTGTGTCCTGTATGTATCTTCCTGCTGGTCGACCTGTACTTCTTCCTCCATAAACTATACCTTTTGTCGTTGATTTTATTTCTTTTTATGACCTACTATGACGTTTAATGTGACCAACAGATTTCAGTTTCCGAGACATGAAACTGCTTTTGAGCAAATGCTCCTTGATATTCAGAGCTCGCAGAATGTCAGTATTGTGTTCTTCAACATGTATAACGGAACATTAATTAATAATGCATCATAATCATCATCGTCACCATCATCATCATCATCATAACGAACATCATCATCTTTTTCATCAGCATCATGTTAGTCAATACGCTGGTATTGAAGTCACATGACCTTGTCACTCCATTGCCAGCCATTTTCTTTAAAATGACATCCTTGCATGCGAAGTATCTCTTTCTTGGATGTCCTCTGTTTCTTGTGTATTCACCTTAGTTCTTACTCTAGTAGATGTGCTTGGGTGGCATTCTGACTAGGCAAAGGCCGTCTTGTATGTTTGTATATTTAACAACAAATTGCGTGATCAACTCGAAGTGTGTGGTACTTCAAGTGTCATGTGGCTAACATGTATGGTACTTCGAGTCTCATGTGGAAACCATAAGTGGTTTTTCAAGTGTCGTGTAGTACAAAATTGTGGTACTTCCAGTGACGTGTAATACAAAATGGTTGATACTTCTAATGAAGTGTCGTACAAAAGGTGTGGTGCTTTTAATGGCGTGTAGTATGAAATTTTTAGTACTTCTAGTGAAGTGCCGTATAAAAATGTGTGATGCTTTTAATGGAGTGTAATGCACAATGTGTGATGCTGTTAACGGAGGTAGTACAAAATATGTGGTTCTTCTAGTGGAGTGCAGTACAAAATGTGTGATGCTTTTAATAGAGTGTAATACAAAATGTGGTACTTCTAGTGGCATGTAGTGGACAATATGTGGTGCTTCTAGTGATGTGTAGCTCAACACGTATGGTACTTCTAGTGGAATGTATTACAAAATAGCTGGTACTTATAGTGGAATGTAGTACAAATGTGTGGTAATTCTAATGGAATGTAGTACAAATGTGTGGTAATTCTAGTGGAATGTAGTACAAATGTATGGTAATGCTAATGGATTGTAGTACACAATGGGTGGTACTTCTAGTGGAATGTAGTACAACTGTATGGCAATTCTAATGGAATATAGTACACAATGGGTGGTACTTCTAGTGGAATGTAGTACAACTGTATGGTAATTCTAATGGAATGTAGTACACAATGGGTGGTACTTCGTGTTGAATGCAGTACAAAGTGTGCGATACTTCCAATGAAATGTAGTATAAAACCTGAGATACTTCTAGTGGAGTGTAGTACAGAATGGGTGGTATTTCTAGTGATGGGTAGCGCAAACTGTGAGATATTTCTAGTGGAATGTAGTTCAAGATGTGTGATACTTCTGGTGGAATGAAATACAAATTGGTTGGCACTTTTTGTGGAATGTAGTACAAAGTGTCTGGTGCTTCCAATGACGTGCAGTAAAAACGTCTGGTACTTCGATAGACGTGTGGTACAAAATGTGTAATGCCTGCAGTGGAGTGTGGCGTTGTGCTTCTAGTGACGTTTAGTAAAAACATGTGAACAATTCACAGCTTTACCGCAGTTCCACCAAATTTTATTAGTAAAAACATGTGGTTCTTCGATAGGCGTGTGCAACAAAATACGTATTGATTCAGGTGACGCGTTTAACAACATGCATGTTAATATGCGTGACCTGTCGTGTACTAAGTTCTCGCCTAGAGGAGGTAGGCTGTAGACAGAGCAGTCATGTTTTCTACTGTTCTTTCTGCCACATACAGAAAAGTACCAATGCTATCTTTTATATATTATTGAATTCCCATTGTTAGATCGCCCTAGGCTTTCTGATTGATTTCCCATGGTTGTGTCTCCCTGAATATTCTGGTTTATTGTCCTTTGAGGATATTCTTAGATATTGTGATTGAATGTCCATATTTGGATCCCCGTAGCATTCTGATTGATTGTCGGTTGTTAGATCTTGATAGTGTTGTGACTGATTGTCATTTGTTGTATCATAGTATGCTGGTTGATTGACGTTTGTTGGGTCTCCCTAGGTATTATGGTTGATTGTCCGTTGTTGAATATTCTTAGATATTCTGATCGACTGCACGTTGTTGAATTTTCTTACTATTCTTGTTCATATGATGTTGTTGATAACCTTGGTTTTCTAACGTTTTAATGTTTAACTCTTTTAGTTCCTGTGTTCTTACATTCCTGTCTGCCCCGCAGTAATACACGGGTGAATTCATAATGTACAAACAAAGCTCTCATGTGAGGCGACGGGCATATATGAACGTAGAAAGTCGGTAACTTTCACATGTTAAAGTTGCTATGTCGATTCTCTTATATCTGCGTCTTTACCTATATCTGTCATCGAAAGTTCTCATAATCGTAGAAAGAAATCTTGTTGTGAGTTTTTCTATAATTGGAAGTAGTTCCTTTCCTGATCAGAAGGAAGGCTTTATGGCGACTAATTCAGGTGTCGATATGAAGGTAGCAGTGGTAGCAGCAGCTCCGATGTTTTAGTCGTCCACTCATACTTTACCAACTACACAGCATCGAGTTTACTTATAGTTGCTCCATTCCTGTGCCAGAGAAAACTACGCTAACTGCTCGTCATATTAACGGATGAATTTAAGAAGGAAAGAGCAGCCCGGACAAGATCAAATCGTCAAAGCATTGACAACAAGTCGTCCTACACTTGAATATGCAGTTCATTGTGGATAGCTGGTACTCACATTGCAAAACCATCAATGTGCCTGATTCACAATCCGCAATAAGTAGAGTGTAGTAGATGGGTGTGAAATATGTGGATATTAAGAAGAGGCAGGGACTTACAGATTCCTTCCAGTGACTTGGATAGTTGGGTATTATAGAGTGCACCTGTATTTTGTGGCTTCAAAACCACGGTGGTTGTCACACCACTAAAGACAAAAGACATATTTTGAAGACTTAGGCGGACGGTTGAGTGAGGACACAGCAGTGGCATACACAACTTTTAGTATGACTCATGATATAATGTGTGTAGTTCCACATAGAGGAAGGTATGTTGGGATGAATCATAATTGTCTGTAACTAGCTATACCGGAGTAATCAGCTTCTGAAAACGAGACTTTTACAGAGACACCGAGGATCTATGGGTTTGCCGGGCATGCAATTATTTGCTATACTAAACATTAACCAGCAACCCCAGTGTGTTATTTGTCATTCTGTGTAATCTTAATAATGTCTACGTAATAAATCCGGTCTTTTATGCATGTTGCTGTGTTTAACAGCTCTTTCAGACCTCACATATAACTGTGAGTGGGTGTGTGTCTTTGTGGGCCAATGTACAGTGTCAACTGGTAAACTATATGGTCGGCTTCATGGGTATGTCTGTTCTGCCCACGCACACGTGCATCTGGGTGACTAGACCCACTTTAGTCTGTATAACTTGACTGTTCAGAGAGTTGTGTTATCTTCTATTGTTTGTTGTGGAGAGTTTGCAAATTTTACCCTCAACAAGTCGCGTTTTTTTCATGTTGTTCCTTAGCGTTTACTCTAGCTAGCAGTACATTGTTATAGATAAATACATGTTTTTATATTTATTATTCTAATCCTCATCATCTTGTCATCATCATCATATTCGTTGTCGTCTTCGTCTTCAATGTTTCTTTTTCTTCTTCTTCTTCTTCTTTTTCTTCTTCTTCTTCTTCTTCTTCTTCTTCTTCTTCTTCTTCTTCTTCTTCTTCTTCTTCTTCTTCTTCTTCTTCTTCTTCTTCTTCTTCTTCTTCTTCTTCTTCTTCTTCTTCTTCTTCTTCTTTCTCACCCTTGTCCTCCGCTTCTCTTTCTTCATTTTCTTCTGCTCTTTCTTCTCGTTCGCTGTTTCTTAACTAATGTCCTACACGACACATCCTGGCTATGTGTATATTGGTGTATGTTGCAGATAGTGGTCACTAAAATAATTGTGCCTGGGTGTGTGTCTTTGTGAGACGATGCTCACCTCCCAGTTGGCAAACATATGGACGTTTTGACGGGTATTATGTTCTTATAGTCCAAATGTATGAACGCTTTACGGGGTGTTCTTTTAGTGCACATGTGCACATTGGTGACTTCATCACCCTCAGTCTGTGCCCTCCAACAGGACCATCTGTGTTGGATTAAAACCTCCTGTTGGATAACAATAGTTGTCTCGTTGTTGTTGACTGAGTTTTATAATAGACGTGATTTGATATTTGTCTTCTTTCCGTGAATGGTGTTCGAATCTTCTGTATGGTATTAATTTTGACTGAACTACCTTATAACAGTAGACTGTACTATCTGCCTTCTTTTAGCTCCGAATGTTGGGCGGCGTTCGCCAAATCCGAAACTCCACATTATGTCATCGGTTTCGGGCATCAAGCACAATTGGGAGGGCATAAGCCTTACCCTAGTGCGAAGAAATGTAACCTAAACACTAAATGACAGGGCAGACCAGGCTCTAAGTTTTGGTCGGCAACTGGTCTAGGAAGGAAGCTCCGACAGACGGACAGTTAAAGCATTGCTTTGCTGATCCCCAACCTCTCCAGCTTGTCTTGGTCTAGATGTATATGTGTTACTTTTCCTCTGGAGTAAACTAGGCAGGCCAAGAGAGAGATCATGTCGCATGGGCAACACATGGTCTCTAAATTCAGCCCAGGTTTTGTGCTATGGTATGGAAAGGTGTAACTCCATTGTACGAACGATCGTTTGTCAAAACGACAAGGTGGCAGTCATAGTATTAATCTCATAGCACTTTACGTTTGTGTGACAATATGTTTAAAATACATGGCACACTTTTTTCTGAAACTGCTTTAGGCTGCATACAGAATCAAGACCGTGGAAGACCCCGACAGTGCACGGCGCTGTTTCCTTCTGTGGCCTAGTGATAAACAACGCATTAGGAATCCAAGCAGAGTCATTTTACCCCTTAGGCACAACTGGGCGCATGTCACTAGAATCATATTGTTAAAAAAAAAAGGTCGCTTAAAAGTCAACAGAGTCGACTTTATTGCACCGGGGTTTTGTCCCAAAAGGATTAGTCTCTTTCCGCAGCGCGGAATGCGTAGCACAAACCACGAACTCCGTAGCTCCACTGACGACCCTTAGGAGTCTCCGACAAAATTTATATCATATTGTTAGAGACGAATATTCTTTCGGCTGGTGATGTGTTCACTGTCACGCCGGCCGTCGTTTACGCCCCAAAATATTTCCTGGTACCCATCTTAGGCTTTGTCGCACAGGAAGCCCTTGTCAATACCCCCCCCCCCCCCCCCAAATAATAAAAAAAATTCTGCCCCGACACCGATTCGAACCCATGACAACCGGGCCAACAGGTGAGCGTTTAAACACTGCGTTGCCGCTGCTACCGTCCTACACGTGTTAAATAATAAATAATTTGCACCAAGGCAGTTTCCTGCTAAGGATTTGTTCTGTGATGCGCCAATATATATATATATATATATATATATATATATATATATATATATATATATAATCATCATCAAGTGCCGTGCCGGCTGGCGTAGCCGTTCATGGCTCTCCACAGATCTCGGTCTTTGGTGTTCTGGATCAACTGTGCTGATGATATTCCCCCATGTCACCGTCTCAATCCGTCCAGCATCATTTCTCTTGGTCTGCCTCTGCCTCGCTTCCCCTCGATCTTTCCAGTTGTCACGATGTTCTGCAATGCCTCTCTTCTCATAACATGACCAAAGAAAGCTGTTTGTCTCTTTCCTATTGTTGTATATAGTGATATAGTTTCACTAGCCTCTTTCAGGCAATCGTTGTTAGTTACTCTGGCAGTCCAAGGAATTCGCAACATTCGTCTTAAAAACCACATCTCTGTTGCTTCTAAGTTCATCCTAATTTGTTCATTTACATTCCAAGATTCGCTGCCATACAGCAAAACTGGTTCTATATAGCATTTTAGCACTCTCTTTCTTACATTCATTGATAGCGACCTATTGCATAAGATACTCTTCATTTTCTAAAATGCGGCTTTTGTCTGCCCTATTCTGCTCTTAATCTCTGTTGTACATCTTCCATCTGATGTTATAAGTACCCCTAGGTATTTAAAATTATCCACTCGGTTGAGAATTTCCCCTTCTATTTCTATGTCACATTTTGGTGTCCCCATTTTCTTTGATATCACCATTGTTAACGTTTTCTTGATATTCAAGGAGATCCTTTCCTTGCACTCTCTGACACTACAATATCCAATAAATGTTGTAGGTCAGTTGCATTATCCGCCACCAATACTGTGTCATCTGCATAGCGTATATTGTTTATATTATATCCTCCGATTAGTATTCCTGGCTTCTCTTTGATCTCTCTCATTATATAATATTATCCATCCATCCATCCTTCATGTGCCATGCCGGTAAGCGTGGGCGGTCATGTTTTGCCATCTCACTCGATTACCAGAGTCGTGGATCAGCTCCGTGTTTCTGTCTCGACCATGCCACGAGGCCAAGCCATCCAGGTATTTACTACTAGGTCTTCCTCTTGGTCTGTTCCCTTCGATCTTACCAGTTGTTACCAAGTTCTCCAATTCATTTCTTCTCATAACATGCCCAAAATTTTTTTTTGACTGTCTGCGTCTAATGTCCCTAATCAGTTTACGATCTTCGTTTGTCTCTTGAAGGACCTGTTCATTGGTCTTTCTGGCTGTGCATGGTATTCATGGTATAATATTATATATATATATATATATATATGCATTCTGGGGGATAAGAGGAATAGGTGGCCAATCGTACCTTCACTTTGGCAAGCAACGATCCCATGCGTCAAACCCGTGTCTCACCGTGCTCCTGGCGCGATAAACTTCCAGTTATATGACAGCTTTATGTCAACACAACCAGTCGTAACGCGACACGCTTTAGCAACGCTTTAGGGCCATAACGGCATAAACATTATTGCATGAAAGGTGTTCTCATAAATGAGTGTACGCAAACGCCTGCGCCATAAATTCATTGATTCGCCAGTAGTGGGAGCGCAACCGGTTGCAGGAACATATTTGTAGTAAAGTGTGATTACTCAGTGTGAAATTTGTAATCACAAGTGTAGGGTCGATATATGTCAGCTCTTATTGTTGTTATTACACAGGATGTTTGTAAAGTTTCACTACACTTTGCTTGTAGAACAAATTTGAAAAAGTAAGTGCATTACGTGATATAAACATGTGCTCTACAGTCCATAATGAAGCAATATGCAGCGAATGGCTGTCGTTTACTGGAGTAATTCTTTGCACTCCAAACAGAATGGTGTTATCAACGGAAGAATTTTTTTTTGGGTTAAACAAGTGTTTCGAAATGGCGGTCGATACGCACGGAAATAACAACATGCACGTTGCAGAAGGTATATGACAATATACAGAGACGTGTACAGTCATGCCTTGAAGCCTGTGGTTGACATTTCCAACACCTGTTATAATGAATACTTCATTTGTACTTTCCAGCTTTCCCAAAACATCCTTAGACCATAGCAGTAACTATGTAACAAATTTAATGAATTTTTCCCAAATATTGTTATGACGTCACGTACTTCATTTTTCAGATTTAACGTACATACAAAGTGTAGTGAGACTTTACAAACACCCTGTATATAAACGTTACAACAGTTAGTGTTGTCTATGTGTCATTGGTATTCTCGTCTTGTTTTGTACCTACTTTTCGGAAGCGCGACTGTCTGTGAGACCAGGGATAGTGAATGCATTTTGTCTTACCCGACACACTTATTTTGAATTCAGCCGCAGAAGATTTGAAAGCATACCGCTTTGTGTTGATTTTCACAATGTTATGAACATTTTCCGTTCAGAAAGCAACGGCAACCTGATGTATTAGAAAAGATCCTGACTTCCGGTGGAGCAGTAGAAAGTAAGACAACGAAACTGTATATTCATACGCCTTGGCATTTAGACATCGAAATGAGTAGGCTGAATAGACTGCTTACCATACTAAATTTCAAATTAAAATAACCTACCTAAGAATTAGAAATCTACGTGGCCGAAAGGATAAGAATCTTAAATCAACTGTGTGCTGATAGCGGGGTAGGCCATTCAAAGCCTCCACCGGTATTAAGTTGGACATAAACGTTGATTTCTCGTCCAGAAAGCTTGACAACCTGCTGCACACATATAATGTCTTAGAAAATTACAACGACCCGCAAAGTGCATGTAATATCTTTTAAACCCAGCAATTAATATGTATAGCATGTCTGACTCTGTTATGGACAAATTCAAATCAACTCAGTGCTGAGGAGTCCGTGCACTTGTCTACGCTTTTCTGTGTGTGACCTATGAGAGGAGAACGGGACACTTATCGCTATACCCGTGGGGACTGAAAGAGATCCTTTAAAAAAGAAACCATACGCTATCTCACTCATATGCCTCTTTTTCTCCTAATGTTTCCATTCCAGACAGTTGTTACGAAACCACTCTCTTCTAGTTATTAATTCAACTACTTTGGCGTTTACCAGGCTCCTTCTGTCCCAGACAATTATTATTTTAACTGCTTCTGGGCTGGACATGTTTTATTTTCAAGTAACGGCAACTCAGGACGTAAATAAGAAACGTGTGTGGTGTATGGGGAGATACTGAAAGTGGTGTCAGTTGTATGATATTTATGCTTTCTTCTATAGTATTACATAAGGCATGTCTTCTTCTATAGTACGGAGGGTATGTCTTTTTATATAAATCATAAGATATGACTTCTTCTAGACTGCATAGGGTAGATTTTATCCTATTGTACATAGGGTATGTCTTCTTCTATAGTACATAGGGTATGTCTTCATCTATAGTACATAGGTATGTCTTCTTTTATAGTACATAGAGTATGTCTTCTTCTATAGTACGTAGGGTATGCCTTCTTTTATAGTACATAGGGTATGTCTTCTTCTATCATGCATAGGGTATGTCTTCTTCTATCATGCATAGGGTATGTCTTCGTCTATAGTACATAGAGTATGTCTTCTTCTATAGTACATAGGGTATGTCTTCTTCTATAGTACATAGGGTATGTCTTCTTCTATAGTACATAGGGTATGTCTTCTTCTATAGTACATAGGGTATGTCTCCTTCTATAGTACATAGGGTAAGTCTTCTTCTATAGTACATAGGGTATGTCTTCTTCTATCATGCATAGGGTATGTCTTCTTCTATAGTACATAGAGTATGTCTTCTTCTATGGTACATAGGGTATGTCTTCTTCTATTGTACATAGGGTATGTCTTCTTCTATAGTACATAGGGTATGTCTTCTTCTATAGTACATAGGGTATGTCTTCTTCTATAGTACATAGGGTATGTCTCCTTCTATAGTACATAGGGAATATCTTCTTCTATAGCAGATAGGGTATATCTTCTTCTATAGTACTTAGGGTATCTCTTCTATAGATCTTCTATAGTACATTTTGTATCTATTCTTCTATAGTACATAGGGAATGTCTTCTTCTATAATACAAAGGGTATGTCTTCTTCTATAGTACTTAGGGAATATCTTCTTCTATAGCAGATAGGGTATATCTTCTTTTATAGTACTTAGGGTATCTCTTCTATAGATCTTCTATAGTACATTTTGTATCTATTCTTCTATAGTACATAGGGTATGTCTTCTTCTATAGTACAAAGGGTATGTCTTCTTCTATAGTACGCAGCCTATGTCTTTCTTCTTCTATAGTACACAGGGTATGTCGTCTTCTATCATGCATAGGGTATGTCTTCTTCTAAAGTACATAGGGAATGTCTTCTTCCATAGTAGATAGGGTATATCTTCTTCTATAGTACTTAGGGTATCTCTTCTCTAGATCTTCTATAGTACATTTTGTATCTATTCTTCTATAGTACATAGTGTATCTCTTCTTCCATAGAAAATAAGATATCTCTTCTTTTACAGTACATAGGGTATCTCTTCTTCTATAGTACAAAGGTAGATCTTATCCTATAGTACATAGGGTATGTCTTCTTCTATAGTACATGCAGTATGTCTTCGTCTATATTGTATGAGGTTTGTTTTCTCCTATAGCACATAGGTTTAGTTTCCGTCTATAGAACGTACGTTATTTCTACTCTCAAATTATATTAGGTATACCGTCTTTTGCAGTACATGCGGTATGTCCACTTCAACAGTCAATATCGTCTTGTGTAGTATATAGACATCCACTCCATGGGTATGTCTTCTTCTACTGTACATTCGCTAAGTAATACGACAATGCTCCGATTTATCGTTTCCCATCGAAATTTCCTATTATGACAACATACTCTGGTATATAGTTTGTAATCCACGCCTCCCCCCCCCCCCTTTTCTGTTTTTCCTGTTATCACCACATTTGTCATTTTATGCTTTCTCGTAACACATGACAATAATATGGATCACCTTTTTGTGATACGATACCAAGAAATGTCTCGGGGAAGTGAAGAAGTAATATTGACCACACCACCTTGAGTACCGATTGATATATACACATTTGGGTAAATATGTTAAGACCATTTCGAGCCAAATTAAGCCTTATCAGCCATCTTTCAACTCACGGCTCCATACTTTTAACCCCACAGCATGAAATGAATGGTCATCATCATTCTTGATGGACAAACAACACATATGTCAAGTGTGCCTCATCTCTTGTAAAGGGCCCTGTGCTTATTGATACCTGTAATCAGACAGTTTCTCAAGTTGACTTTCTTGTCCCGTTTTTATGATGTCTTCACTGCAGTCTTGCTATTTGTCCAAAGTATTTATGGTATTTTGATATATATCCATATATAAGGAGTCCCCAATTAATGCCACAAATTCTATGTTTGGCAACTGCGAAAAACGCCTTCTAATAAATGTAGCAAGTTGAAAATTATGTACATTATAATTGAAATTTGCGTTTGATCATCTGTATGATTACCCGCTTGTCCGTCCGTTATTCTGTCTGTCTGTTCGTCCGTCGATCCCATTTCATTCACTTCTTCCATCATTTCAACCCTTTGTCCGTCCGTCCATCCGTCTGTTTGCTGGCAAGTCTGTCTGTCTGTCTGTCTGTCTGTCTGTCTGTCTGTCTGTCTGTCTGTCTGCCTGCCTGCCTGCCTGCCTGCCTGCCTGCCTGCCTGCCTGCCTGCCTGCCTGCCTGCCTGTCTGTCTGTCTGTCTGTCTGTCTGTCTGTCTGTCTGTCTGTCTGTCTGTCTGCCTGCCTGCCTGCCTGCCTGCCTGCCTGCCTGCCTGTCTGTCTGCCTGCCTGCCTGCCTGCCTGCCTGCCTGCCTGCCTGCCTGTCTGTCTGTCTGTCTGTCTGTCTGTCTGTCTGTCTGTCTGTCTGTCTGTCTGTCTGTCTGTCTGTCTGTCTGTCTGTCTGTCTGTCTGTCTGTCTGTCTGTCTGTCTGTCTGTCTGTCTGTCTGTCTGTCTGTCTGTCTGTCTGTCTGTCTGTCTGTCTGTCTGTCTGTCTGTCTGTCTGTCTGTCTGTCTGTCTGTCTGTCTGTCTGTCTGTCTGTCTGTCTGTCTGTCTGTCTGTCTGTCTGTCTGTCTGTCTGTCTGTCTGTCTGTCTGTCTGTCTGTCTGTCTGTCTGTCTGTCTGTCTGTCTGTCTGTCTGTCTGTCTGTCTGTCTGTCTGTCTGTCTGTCTGTCTGTCTGTCTGTCTGTCTGTCTGTCTGTCTGTCTGTCTGTCTGTCTGTCTGTCTGTCTGTCTGTCTGTCTGTCTGTCTGTCTGTCTGTCTGTCTGTCTGTCTGTCTGTCTGTCTGTCTGTCTGTCTGTCTGTCTGTCTGTCTGTCTGTCTGTCTGTCTGTCTGTCTGTCTGTCTGTCTGTCTGTCTGCAAATGCTTCCAATTCAGTCTGCTCACTTGTCTTCTACTCCAACTCCTACCATAGAAACTATTTACCAACACCGATTTTGTAAAAATTTAGTATTGTTGCGGCACCTCAGTTTTAAATATATTTTATAATTAACTATAATAATGCTGGAATATATTAAACAACATCTGAGAAAGTACATCGTTTTATTTTTCTATCCATGCAAACACTTTTAATCATACTCTTTTTTTTTTCTTTCGGCGAAATATTTGTAATCTCTTTCTTTAGTTTCTTTCTTTTAAAATAAATTTCTAATAATTGTACTTCTCTCTTCTCGTTTTGTACGTCTAATTCACTTGCAAATATCGATCATATATTTAGTAGTACATTATTACTTTATGTGCTATAATTGTTATGAGTTATTAAGGAAAGTCATTAATCATTAAGTAACAGGAATTTTATTATAAAGCACGGGGAAGATTATTGATAACGGAAAACCTTATTTCATAACACACATTGGCTCTTAAGCAATACTCCAGTGTTGGGATCGTGGTCATCGAGCAGTTTACCAATGTGCAGTAGCGATTACAAAATGACTGCTACACTATAGGCTTGCGTTTCGTATTTATTTATTTTTCTTTGAGTGGGGAAGGGGGGGTCATAGCGCAAGAACCTTATGAAATATCCCCCATCATGGTTCAGTGTGGAGACAGTTATATGAACATTATGAATCATAGAGTAAGAGGCAGTCGGTGCAACGGAAGCAAACGTTGTCTCCTGTTTAGACAAAAATCAAGACTTAGGAATCCGCTGGCGACGTATTGATGAAAATTCTGTTGGATATTAAGGGCCCTATATTGGTGCATTTTTTAGGAAAGGGATGACACTGTGACTAATGCTCCACACGGTGACATGCTAATGAACAAATTATTGCCCCCTGTCTAAACGCCGGGTACTTCTCTCAAAACGAGTAGTATTGATGCACGACTACGCCCACCCTTATACAGCTGCGCATACAGTGGATACAAAACGTGTTCTGAAATTTGAGGCCTTGAAATACCCAGCAAATAGGCATGACACCATGGGACTGTCACATATTTTGACCCTTGAAAGAACATTTGCGGGGGTAAGAAGTTTGCAGATGACAAGGAGATAATTGAGGCGTTGCAAAATTGGTTTAAAGCCACACCCAAACACATTTTGTTTTTTTCTAGAAGGCATCAGCAAGCTAGTGAACAGGTGGACCAAGTTTGTTGCTAAACAGGGGAACAATGTTGATAAATAACACACAGCATTTCTGGTTCACACAATTGTAAAACAAAAGTTATTCATAAAATGTCCATTTATATACAAATGGGAAGATTACATCAAGAGATGGACGAACAGCGATCTGACAATATACAGTCAGAGTGAGAGACAGGCATTATAGAAGATCCATTGGAGCCAACCTTCAGTTTGGAGACGGCAACTTATTGATTGATTGATATAGACTGTCCTTCCTACACATATTTCTATCCTTCAATAATATACGTCTTAATATTATACGTGGTGCTGTCTATTTTATCCTGTATGGTCATGTTTCCTACCATCGGTGTACTATTTATGATTATGTATCCATCTTTCCATGCTCTACTATTTTATTTATAGTTTCTTTGTGTGATTCTATACACCATATGCTTATAATTCATTCTCTCTCATATTTGTTTTCAATGTTTTATTTCAGTGTAGTATTCTTAAGACTAATGATTTCTTCTCTTTGTGCTAGCAGTATTTTTTCTTTCTTATATTCATTCTTTGACAGATCGTAATACTCGATAATTTAATTAAACTGGGAAATCCAGAACCATGCAGCTAATGGAAATGCGGTGTAGAAATTCAATCTATTCAAGATAACCCTTGAGTTGACTTCAAGCTGAAAAGGGCAGGTTATCATCACATAATGGTTATATTTACAGTTTTGTTGTCATCGTGTCCATGTCTGTTATCCAAATGCAGCCAGCTTGCATTTCAAAGTTATGATCAGTTTGCTCGTTGGTGGTTGCCGTAGCGTAGTGGCTGGATAATAAATAGCCTGCTGACTTTGTGATTAAGGGTTCGGTTCGCAGCTGGGGAAATTCGATTTTTTAAACATTGAACTTGGCTTCCAGGTGAACCCAGCCTAAAATGAGTACAAAGAACTACTTGGGAAGTAAAGGCGCGCGGTGTGATACTGAAAAAAATCACCCACCCAGTGCCGATTGATCGATAAAAATATGGGTGTAGCACCATATATCCGATGGGTCTTATGGCGTGTACATGGGTCCTTTATTGTACTTGACGTAGTCACTTGACATTTGGTGGCGGCAAATATGTGGCTTTATTGTACTTGACGCAGTCACTTGACATTCGTCAGCGGAAAATATGTGGCTTTATTGTACTATGCGTAGTCACTTGACATTCGTTAGCGGCAAATGTGTGGCTTTATTGTTCTTGACGTAGTCACTTGACATTCGTTGGCGGCAAATGTGTGGCTTTATTGTACTTGACGTAGTCACCTGACAAGCGAAAGCGGCAAATATGTGGCTTTATTGTACTTGACGTAGTCACCTGACATTCGTTGGCGGAAAATATGTGGCTTTATTGTACTTGACGTAGTCACCTGACATTCGTTGGCGGAAAATGGTTGGCTTTATTGTACTTTACGTAGTCATCTGACATTCGTTAGCGGCAAATTTGTGGCTTTATTGTACTTTACGTAGTCACCTGACATCCTTTAGCGGCAAATATGTGGTTTTATTGTTCTTGGCGTAGTCACGTGACATTCGATAGAGACAAATATGTGGCTTTATTGTACTATGTGTAGTCACCTGACATTCGTTAGCGGCAAATATGTGGCTTTATTGTACATGACGTAGTCACTTGACATTTGTTGCCACAAATATGTCGCTTTATTGTACTTTATGTGGTCACGTGACATTGGTTAGCGAAAAATATGTAGCTTTATTGTACTTGACATAGTCACTTGACATTGGTTAGCTTGCTTGCTTGCTTGATTCAAAAACAAAAATTCCAAACTCAGTCTCGTTCAACCTGCGTTTTTCAGCGGTGGTTAGAGAAGAGATCCGTAGGTTTTTGTGGGGTTCTTCCCTATTCTGTCTTGTGCGCTCTTACGAGTGATATCTGGTTCGGATTGCTTAGTCTTTCATTAGAGTGTATCTCTTTATATGGTTTCTTTTTTCGGCATTGGCTTCTGGCTCGTCTGATGTTGCTTTCTTATAGTTGTCCCCTGGTGAAGTTTGCTGCATTTTGGATATCTTCTTCGGACTAGTCAGGTAATCTGCGTCGACAGGGTTGATCGTCGCATCTAGGCTGACTAGGCGTGTGTCACGTTTCCGATTGAAGACTGGCTTTCCCTTGAACTTATTCGTAAATGTGAAAGGGTTGCTGGCTTCTTCTTGAAGTTTACATTGGTCTTTGGTTGGGCTTCATCCTGCGTCTTTTTGCATCCTTTTATATGCAGAGTCTTGAGCATATTTTCGATGTTTTCTTGTTGATCTTCATCGTGTGGTTTTTCTGTGTTCCTTACCGTTGCTTCTGTTGGTTTAATTTGGGTTGAATCCCTCTCAGTTTGTAACAGTTTTCTCTCGGCTTGTATTGCTTGTAGTATCTCTTGGTTTTTCTTTGTTGTCTGCACCATGTTCTCCACCTCTTGTTTTATGTTTTTCCGGGTCTCTTTTATTTCTGCAGGTAGCTTTTCACTGTCGCTGGTTGGTGCCGGAGTTTGCAGAAGCTTGACTTGTTGTTTAAATTCGTCGATCTGGCTCTGCTGGATCATTGGTTAGCAAGAAATATATCGCTTTATTGTACAATGCGTAGTCACTTGGTATTCGTTAGCGAGATATATGTCGCTTTATTGTACTATGCGTAGTCACTTGGTATTCGTTAGCGAGAAATATGTCGCTTTATTGTACTTGACATAGTCACTTGACCTTTGTTAGAGGCAAATACGAGACTTTATTCTACGTTGTCTATCCACCCGTGTATATGTCAGCATACCTGCCACCTCCGTGGCTATGGGCACTTAATGCAATTTCACAATCACGCATTTCGGGTTCGATATCTGTCACAGGCTACTTGGAAGGAGACTGCATTGCGTTGATTTTCACAATGGTATGGACGTCGGTTGTTTAAAAAGCAATGTTAAACTAGTGATGAAAAAAATGCCTTAAAATCTTAAGCAGCCCAAATAATACTGAGGTTGATTCCGATGTAGCGCAAAGGACAAGCAACTAATTAACATAGTCAACCGTTTGTAAAGAGTGCAGCGTGCAGCACTGTGCGGATCGAAGTGAGCGTATCAGTGCGGCGGGAAGATTAGAGGATAATTGAAAGCTTAAATGACCTCACCTGCTGGCAGACGGGCTTGCATTATTTAAACATGGATAGAGAACTTCCGGTCATTGGCCGTATAAATTTAATAAATCTAGGAGCTTTATAAACAGTCTATTAGCAACATCATCAATGCCAGCTGACATCTCACGCCTGATTGATGAGAAGCAGTCCCAGCCATCGTATTAGGGGTGAGTAAATTACATATTTGACCAAATATAGCAAGCTAAGTTTTAAGTTTATATTTTTATGTGGCCAGTGAGAATTTTGTTATGAATATCCAAAATGGAGATCAACATGGCCGAATGGGTACGAGCTCTTGCTCTTAAACTTCCGGTGTGGTGATGCCTAGGTCGTGAGTTCAACCCCTACGCCCGTCAATTGGACTAAAATGTTGACGTTTCGTTATTGACTAGGGGACGTAAATTACAAGTATCTGAGAAGTCGGAGTGGGTTCGCCTGATGGCGAGGGACATTGGTAAATAAGGAACATTAACCGACATAAAAAAATCAGTCTAATGCACTGGAAGTGGTAACTCGTGTATGGACTATGCTTGGCTTCAAATCGAGCGAATGCAAAAAATGTACAAAAAACATTAATAAAAAACACGAAAGGTTCGTTGTAGATAAAAAAAAGTTACCATGTGAGTCTGACATGGTGGTAGTAGCAAATATAAAAGAGGTTAAGGGGGTAAGGAGTCTATGACACGTCCAGTAAACCTGTAGAAAATGTACTTGGTCCTAGTCAATACTGATGAATCATGGAGGAAATTGGAGGAAAGGGGTTAGTAATAAGCGCTGGAACTTCAATAACCACCCCGACAATCTACATTGAAAGGGGTTAGTATTAAGCGCTGAAACTTCAATAACCGCTCCAAACAACCTACGCTGGCTCGGCCTGGGAGCTCAGGTCAGATTTAAAAGTGTTGTTACTGTGCTAGGCACTGTGATAGTCACTGTTCTAGGCATTGTTCAAGGCACTGTTCTAGGCACTGTTCTAGGCACTGTTGAGCACTGTGCTAATCACTGTAGGCACTGATCTAGTCACTGTTCTATTCGCTGTGCTAGTAACTGTCCTAGCACTGTGCTAGTTACTGTTCTATTCGCTGTGCTAGTAACTGTGCTAGGCACTGTGCTAGTTTCTCTTCTAGGCATTGTGCTAATCACTAACTAGGCATTGTGCTAGTCACTCTTCTAGGCATTGTGCTAGTCACTCTTCTAGGCATTGTGCTAGTTACTCTTCTAGGCATTGTGCTAATCACCCTTCTAGGCATTGTGCTAGTCACTCTTCTAGGCATTGTGCTAGTCACTCTTCTAGGCATTGTGCTAGTTACTCTTCTAGGCATTGTGCTAGTCACTCTTCTAGGCATTGTGCTAGTCACTCTTCTAGGCATTGTGCTAATCACTCTTCTAGGCATTGTGCTAGTCACTCTTCTAGGCATTGTGCTAATCACTAACTAGGCATTGTGCTAGTCACTCTTTTAGGCATTGTGCTAGTCACTCTTCTAGGCATTGTGCTAGTTACTCTTCTAGGCATTGTGCTAATCACTCTTCTAGGCATTGTGCTAGTCACTCTTCTAGGCATTGTGCTAGTCACTCTTCTAGGCATTGTGCTAGTTACTCTTCTTGGCATTGTGCTAGTCACTCTTCTAGGCATTGTGCTAGTCACTCTTCTAGGCATTGTGTTAGTCACTCTTCTAGGCATTGTGCTAGTCACTCTTCTAGGCATTGTGCTAATCACTCTTCTAGGCATTGTGCTAGTTACTCTTCTAGGCATTGTGATAGTCACTCTTCTAGGCATTGTGCTAGTCACTGTTCTACGCATTGTGCTAGTCATTGTTCTACGCATTGTGCTAGTGACTGTGTTAGACCCTTTGCTAATAATGCCCTGTTTGTAATGATCATATCGATGAAATACAAATGATGCAACCACATGTACAAACCAAACGCTTGGGTATTGAGATGTTTTGCCGGATCCGTCATCAAATCTATAAGTAAAAGACACATTGGTAAATAAGAAGTGAAATAGAGACATTAGCGTTATGTGGATGTATACTACCAAAGAAAGATGATGACCGTCAGATGTCTGTGCGAAGCTGAAAGAGATAAGCAGCAAATCGAATAAGAAACCCAGCTATTGTAAATTATCAGATGACAGAAATTTCTGGGGAGTTCTAATTGGTAAGTCTGCTTCAGACCAGACATCTAATGAAAGAGAAGGAGCAAGAGAAGAAGAAGAAGGAGAAGAAGAAGAAGAAGAAGAAGAAGAAGAAGAAGAAGAAGGGGAGGAGGAGGAGGAGGAGGAGGAGGAGGAGGAGGAGGAGGAGGAGGAGGAGGAAAGTCATGTTTTAGCATCTAGATCGTTGTGAAAAACACGCGGAAAGACGTGACAGTTTATGCAGGCCCAGACATAAATCCCATACGCAAAATGGGAGAACTCTCACACACTTGAGGAGTTAACAAAATGCTGTATTCCTGGCATCGATTTCTTGTCAAAAATCATTCTCTTGTACAGTTGAAGGCAAGCTGCGAAGAGGCCGACAATAGACGTTCTGGAGAAATCACATTAAAGACTGAATAATCTCCAGCATTGCCACACATTTAGGAGACGAGGTGGCGCAGTGGTTGGCATGCGAGGCTTATATTTTTGTATTGACCTGGTCTTGCAGGTCATCCCAGCCTGAGAAATTGATACTATAAAAGTCTGAAGGTCAGCCTGGCCTTGGGATAAGAGAGCTGGTTCTTAAACATCCGGCATGCTAATGCTGAGGTTTTTTTCAGCTGCTGTTGATGTACTAGGCAAGATTGCGCTCAGTAGTTTGCCATTACTTTCTGAGCGGCCGGCCCACACACCCCGTAAGTTACCAACGCGGCGAGAACCACTACCTATTCTCGCGCAGGTTACGCTACTCACGAGAATATACGGGATTACGGAGAAAGATGTTAACTGCTAGGTTGGACTAAAACGTTGACTTTTAGTGCCTATGTTCTTTTGTATGGATGTGAAACTTGGACAGTAAGCAGTCAAGCTGAAAAACACCTGATGGCTGCAGAATTTGTGGTTTTTGCGGAAAATGCAAAGAATATCATGGACAGACAGAAAAACCAATGACCAAGTACTACATGAGACAAATGAAAATCGTAAATTGATTAGAGAAATTAGACGTAGACAGTCAAAATTTGTTGGACATGTTATGGGAAGAAATGGATTGGAGAACTTAGTGACTACTGGCAAGATCGAAGGGAACAGACCAAGAGGAAGACCAAGAAGTAAATACCTGGATGGCTTGACCATATGGCATGGTCGAGACAGGAACACTGAGCTGATCCACGACTCTGGTGATGGAGTGAAATGGCGAGTAATGACCGCCCACGCTTTCCGGCATGGCACATGATTGATTGATTGATTGATTGATTGATTGATTGATTGATTGATGAAGTGGGAATGGGTTCGCCTGAATGCGAGGGATACTATTAATAGTGAAATTTAATCTATACGCAAATTTCAGCCCAGCACTACTAGAAGTAGTCTGTATGAACTACGGCTGAGTTCACAGCGATTGCAAAACATAAATATCATAACAATAAAAGCGGCCGGCATTTTATTGATCACATTGAGTGCCGATTCGTCGTTAAATGATGTCGCTGTCACCATATACCGAATATGCCAACACCGTGGACAAGAATCGTGTGCTTTTAACTATTTTTGTCACACATAAGCGTATTGGTGAAGATGTAGAGGAAAACAAGATTGTGAATAGGAGTGCATCCATTGTGGCCACACAATAACAAACAGATCGTAGAGGTAGCAGAAGAAAACAAATGCGAATCCTAAAAGCAAATATAAAGGCATTTGTTCATTTAGTAATCTGACATCATTTTCCCAGAATCATTTTGTCGATATTCGTAATGCTGTATTCATGGTGGAGTTGTTTGTGTGTTTGTTGTTGTTGTTTGTTTTCATTGCAGCATCAGTACAATTGCTGATGTGCCCGAGATGTGCTTTTCATGACTGAAGTTTGTCGAAGCAGTCGCCACCTAGCGTGCAACATCATCATCATGTGCCCAAGTACTTAGCCCTATGCGATCATATATCCTCACAGATCTTGGTTCTTTGTTGTCTGTATTAATTCTGTTGATCATATTCCTGTATTAATTCTGTTGACGATATTCCTGTAATAATTCTGTTGATGATATTCTTCCATGCCATCGCCCAGGCCATCCAGCATAATTTGTCTGAGCTTGCCTCTGCTTCTTCTACCGCAGACCTGTCCAGCCATCACAGTATTGCCTGCGTGGTGTGGAAACGGGTTTATTTGTTTTAAACCCTCGAGCCTTAACGACTTAACCAGAGTGGATATCTGTACAAACACCTAAGCTTGGCGTGGATCGACACTTGTGCCAGGTTGTGCGAGACAGAGATCCGGGTACCGTCTGCTCTTTGTTGATGAACTGTCATGTTTAAAATAACTTAACTGCATATAAGTCTTCACGGGCGTCTGTGGCGAAGGAGTAGCGAACGCGATTCGGAATCCCGCTTACCGCGTGCGAAATCAGCTGCAGTTGATTTGGAACCACGCCGCCTTGTTTTGATTTTTCACAGTGGTATGGACTTCGGTCATTTAGAAAGTGATGGAAAACAACTGTACGCAAACTGGCCTAATAAACCACAAACAATGCTGAGGTTAATTCCTACTTCCTGTAAATGACACGCAACCAACTTTTTATATTTTGTTTTAAATACCAGACTCTGTGTTTAAATACATTACACAAGTATACAACACTCTTGGGAAACAGATATAGGCACTGGTGTACATAATTCAGGACTTGTTATCGGTTAGAATCTATGAATGAGCAAAATGGACACCGAAGGTGAGTCCCAGAGGAAACAGTATCAAAACCGTTGATATATGAGAACCTGTGAACAGATAATGCATGTTTATGTTGCTGCCTCGTCGCGTTGGGCATACAAAGGGACATAAATGAGTGTCAGGGGACACAATGAATACCAGAGAATATCAATAAATGAATTCAGCTATTGATTGATCGACGCACGAGTTCGCAAATATTCTAGATATGTGTGTGCAAAGTATAAACAACTTTTCGGAATATGTCCGTTTGAAATTTATAAAACGGGAATGGCTTACGTACACCATGCTCGTTTTGTACAGTGTTGAGGGACTTAGGCGAGACATGTTCTTATTTTATAGAAGTCGGTTACACTTTCAGAGTATCTATAGGTTTGAATGTTTTCTGAACATATTGTGATATTTGTCTCAAACGTCTTCCTGTATTTCATCTATCCTGGTTGTAGAATTATCAGTATAAATGTTGTACATTGTATTAATCGTAATTTATCACTTTACGTGTTTAAATATTCATGTTAGTTTTTCTTGTTTCTTTCAAGTATTAATTCTTCTTCTTCTTCTTCTTCTTCTTCTTCTTCTTCTTCTTCTTCTTCATCTTCTTCTTCTTCTTCTTCTTCTTCTTCTTCTTCTTCTTGTTCTTCTTGTTCTTCTTCTTCTTCTTCTTCTTCTTCTTCTTCTTCTTCTTCTTCGTCTTCGGCTTCGGCTTCGGCTTCGGCTTCTTCTTCTTCTTCTTCTTCTTCTTCTTCTTCTTCTTCTTCTTCTTCTTCTTCTTCTTCTTCTTCTTCTTCTTCTTCTTCTTCTTCTTCTTCTTCTTCTTCTTCTTCTTCTTCTTCTTCTCCTGTTTCTGCTTCTTCTTCTCCTGTTTCTGCTTCTTCTTCTGCTACTGCTGCTAGTGCTTCTGCTGCTTCTTCTTCCTCTTCTTCTTCTTCTTCTTCTTCTTCTTCTTCTTCTTCTTCTTCTTCTTCTTCTTCTTCCTCCTCCTCCTCCTCCTCCTCCTCTTCTTCTTCTTCTTCTTCTTCTTCTTCTTCTTCTTCTTCTTC